>CM021103.1:103920652-104047450 GCA_007115665.2 Sequoiadendron giganteum
TCTTGTTTATAACAAGACCACTAGTTTTGTCGTAGCCTTTTGCTTTCATTATCTCATAGCCTTTTTCATATTACTATACTAGAAGTGGAGGTAAGTCTTCAGTGTCTTTTTAAATCTAGGTCAAAATATCTTCAATATCTTCATCATTCATATCTCCCCACTTGGTGAAAGTCATCGTTGGAGGAACTTTAAAGATTACCTTTGGCTCTATTTTGAAACAAGGCCTACCATGAGCCTTTGGAGACTTGGGTATTATAGTGATGTAGTAGGCCATGTGTAATTTGTATGTGTCACAACCTTCATCCTAGATCTTAGGGCTTAGATCAAAAATTGGTGTATTAGAAGCAGATGGTGTGATGGAGGTCGAAGGAGTGGACATGGATGGCTTGGAAAGTGTGGATGGGTCGATATATTTGGAAGAAGTGGATGTTAAAGCTTCGTGATTAATGGGAACTTGGTGTTCATTAATTCCTCTCAAGTTGGTGCAATACTAGAAGGGATCAGGATCTCCAAGTATGGTAATTTTGATGCCATCGAAAGGAAACTTCAAGCATTGATGGTAAGTGGATGGTACAACTTTTAAGGCGTGGATCCAAGGTCGACCAAGTAGAATGTTGTAAGGTAGATCAAGATCCAATACTTGACATGTGGTATCTACAATGACTAACCCCACATGGATGGGGAGTGTGATGATGCCCCTAGATGAGCATTCTTCATCATCGTATGCCTTTATGAAAATTATTTTGGTATCATCCACACACGCATCAAAGAAGCCTAGTGCTTTGACTAGTTTTAGGGAGCATATATTCAGTCCTGTTCCGCCATCTACTAAGATTTTTCTAACCTTGTGTTTATGGATGAAGAATTCAACGTGGAGTGCATCATTATGAGATGGTTTTGGTGATGAATAATCGTGGTCTGAAAATGTGATATGATGGGGAGTATTCAAGTATCCAACCATGGCTTTGAAATGGTTGAAATCAATGCCAGTAAGTATGGAAGATTCATGTAAGACCTTATCAAGTATGGATTTGTGTGTAGGTGAGATACGTAGCAGCTCAAGTATGGATATTTGAGCGGGTGTTTTACCTAATTGGTCAATAATATTGAATTGGATTTTAGGTTGTGACTATTTGGCAGGAGGACCAGGTATTGTGATCTTTGGCTGTCTAGCAGGAGAACCAACTAATGTGACTTTGTCATGATGGGTGGTAACATTACACTCCAGAGTCTTCTTGATGGTGATAGTATTGGCATGTTCGTCAATAAATCATATGTGATTAATTATAGGTCCACCAAAATATTAAAAAGCGGCAAGAGTATAGTTGGCTCGATTATTAGTCTTTGGACCTAACGTAGAGGGGTTATTTGAACCATGATCCTGCAGTGGGTTTTTGTGAATTGTATGATCCAATTTTGAGGAAAATTGTTGACTGTCTAATTTAATGGTACGATTTTCAATAAGATCTTGTATGATATTTCTCAATTTCCTAAAGGAAGAAGTTTTATGACCTGTTTCTCGATGATAGTCGTAGAAATAATTGTCATCCCACCATGATGGTTTGAACTACCCCGAGTCATATGGTTAAGGGTCCTATAATGTTATGATGTTGTTTTGAATAAGCTTATTGAGGACAACTTCAATTGGTTCACCCAAGGGGGTGTACATGCATCTTTTGGGAAATTATCTAGTTTGTCTTGGTTTCCCTTGGTCTTGATTGTTCTAGATGGAATTTTTTGTAGGTGTTGGTGTGGTCAGGCGACAATTCTAGGGTTGAGATCCTCTAAGCATAATCGTAGGACTTGTCGCATTCACTGCTTTAGCATCAACAATACCATCATTGGTGACATGCTTGTTCTTGACCCAATATTTATTTTTGTCATTAGGTGGGTTTGGATTCATTTTCTTGTTGACATATTTGAGTTATCCTTTTGTGATAAGATATTTTTCAAATTGTACTCCTTTCTCAACTAGGTCTGTGAAAGTGGCACAATAATGGACTTGTAATGCGTATTTCAATGGGCTAACAAGGTTTTGAACAAACAAGTTGACTTTCTCATTTTCTAGAATCTCAATAGGACAATGACTTGCCAACCCTTGCCATCTTTGGAAAAAAATGAATGAAGGCCTCACCAATGTCCTCTTGGGTAGTCTTACATAAAGTGGCAATGGTAATATCAGAGTCGATATTGTAGGCAAAAGTTTCTATAAATTTATTAGCAAGTTCATCCCATGACTTTATCCCTTTGGGCAAGAGAGAAAATTAGTCAAGTGTGGGACCTATGAGACTTCTAGGAAAGAGTCTCATCGGATAGATATATTCATATGCAATGCCCACAAAATTGGTCATAAATTCGCTTATGTGCTCTATGGGATTAGTCTTTCCTTTTTATTTGGAAAATCTGGGTACCACATATCTTGGAAGGAACAGTGGCATGTGTAAGTTCAAGTCAAATAGGTATGGACATAACTAATAAGATGTGTTTGTCTTCTTGTTGGAAAATTGCATGTTCTCCACTTATTTTTGAAGGGAAGCAAGTTGAGTTGTGAGTGCATCCACTATAGGGTTGTTTGTGGCATCACACATGTTGGTGATGGGTATCATATGATTCCCCATTTTTTGTGATGGTACATTTTGGTAAATGAGATATATTGGTGTGAAGCGTATGATGCATTTTGGGTTTGAATTTGTTGGTATTGAGTGTTTTGATGGAGTGTGTTGTTGGGTTTGGATATTATATGCATATGTGGGAATGTGTGTTCCAACCATGTTAGATTGTATTTGCATAACTGAATGGAGTCATGTGTTGTGTTACTTGGTTGCCTTGTCCAAATTGGTGATTGTGTCTATGTGGGATATTAGTATTTTTCCTTTGGGGAATGTGAGTATTGGTATTGACTTGTGATGGGATATTAGCATTTGGTTGAGAGCCTTGAATAATAATTCATCTTTTACTCCTTCCAAAGGGATTTGATGAGTTTTTTTACCATGGAATTAGTTGAGGACCCAAGAAAAAGGTTTTATGATGTCATTCCCATAGCACTAGATGAAGATCCAAATAAAAAATTTGATGAATTTGTTCCCATTGTATTGGTTGCAGACCCAAATGTAGCCCCAACAGTTTGTGATGGAATTGTTGATATGTGTGGGATTGATTGAGACATGGCTTGTGATGTGGTTGATCTTCCCACAATAGATGTTGTATTGGCCATGTTAGATGTGTTTCGAGTGGAGGTGCCACTAGAATTAGCATTGATGGTGTTGGTTTCATTTTGTGTTGTGGCATTGATAGGGGTTGACTAGTTTGTGAACTGTAGGATTAGGAGACGATGCTCTTAAGGTGTTAACATTGAATCCTCGTGGCAACTTATCCCCTTGGTGTAGAAGCATGGCTAAATATCGCTCTGAATCTTTTAAGACCAAATTTTCCACAAAGGAAGCCACTTCGGGGTCTTAGGAAGAAACTTCTACATCTTCCATGAACACTTGTCCATTTTCGTCTCTTTGTATAAATTGTTCAAAGGGGTTGTGTGAGGAAGATGCTATGTTAATTTCAGTAAAGGGTTTGATGAAATATGTCCCCATATTTTTGTTTAAGTTCATGTCATTAGGAAGATTGTAAGGGTTGTTTTCTTGTCCAAAGGAGTCCATTTGTCTTATCTTTCTTTGTAGCCTTGTCTCAACCATATAAGATTTGCTCAAAAGAGGGAAAATGGAAGATGGCCAAATCTATGTATGAAAATGATATGACACTATGATTTTTGATTTTTGAAATAGGGAATGCAATAGTGACAATGTTGTCTAAAGAGGATGTCAAATGCAAAGTGATAATGAAGACTAAAATGAATGGTGGGATACTAAAGTTTTGGGAGGTATGACAATGCAAATGCAAGGTATAAGGAAACTCTAAAGTGCAATCAAGTTTGGTAGAATTTTAGGAAATGTTTTCTAACCATTCAAAGTTTGGTCTATGTCTCAATTTTGATTATCAAAGGACTATTTCTAGGACTAAGTGGAATGAAAAAGTGATAAGGTGAGGTTTCCAAACTAGACTTATGAGCTAGAAATGTCTCACATAAAAAGACAAAGACTAAAGGAGTAATTTTGGCTTAGTCCAATGACAATCTACTCTTGAAGGAAAAGGTTTCACAAAGTATGGGAAGTGTTTCTTATTCTAAAGTATGCAAAATGAGGACCTAAGAGTTTTCTTATGCTGAAAATGGTCATGGAGACTTGCAATGGTAAAGCTAAGTGCAAACTAAAGGTGCAAAGATGGATGATTTGAGCAAGTCTTTTTTTGGTTTTTGAACAAAGGCCACTGAAGAAGGATGTTTAGAAACAGATCCACAATGTTCAGATTTGGACAGAGAAAATTTTTTCCCTAAATAATAGGCAAATGTGTCATTTTTGATAGCAAATGTGTTGGCGATAGTAAATGTGCCATTTCAGATGGTGTCTGCATTGTAGAATTGGAAAATGCATCATTTAAGATTGTGATTGCGGTTCACAAAGGAAAATGCATTGTTTTAGGTATCAAATGTGTCCCGAAACAATTAGATGCATTTTAAAAAGTCTTAGATGTGTTGCAATTTTGAATAAAAGTCTACTTTTCTTGTAATTAGAATTTTGGGGTTGTTTCAATTTGACCATGTTTTTCTAGATCTAAAAAAGGTGTCCTAGTTGTTTATTGTTTCAACAAACACATGGAAAACACATGATTTTGTCTTGAGTTGTTGAAAACAAGCATGTTGAAAACAATTATAACCCTATGGAGTGCAAGGACTATATTCACTAGATCCTAATTGGATTACTCCAAAAACACTTATTCTTAGTGGATGACTTAGAAGCTTGGCCACACTGACTCCCCTTACATGACACTCACTTCTCGGGTCAACCAAGCTTCGATTTATCATGAATCTCCCATGAAAAACTCTTCATCTCTACTAAGAACTATGAGAATATGGGTGACTTGGTAATGATCGTTGTTGCACCAATAAATAGAAAGGATTTTGCAAAACTAAACAAGAGGGTTTTAGTGAATACTTGGAATCATGGCGCCTTGTGAGCATCCAACAAGCCACTTAAGGCTTTAATCACTCTACTAGGGGCTCTTATACCTTTAAAAAGAAAGGTAGGTATCTATTTTCGAATGAAAATACACGGCTAAGGCCTACATACCATGAGGACTTGACAATTTAGTCTCATCCTTTTATATATTGGCCCAAGCAAAAAAATAGTTGGAGTCATTCCCTCTTTCGAGGCACGCCCCTCTAAGGTTTAAACAAAAGTGAATTGAAAACTTTATTTTTTTAGTCATCCAAGATCGCACTAAGGTGCAAGGAGATTGTATACACAAATATTTCAACTCACACTCACAAGTTTGTTCATTTTTAAAGCCCAAACTGAAATGTGGGGGTGGTAAAGTAACAACCTCTTAGTGTTTTTGTTTCTCAAGATTGCACAAAGTGCAAGAGAATTGCATACACACTTAAGAGGCTATCACTACACCACAAGACACATAAGACACTTGTTCATTTTAAAACCAACTTAGTGCGAGACAAACAATGTTCATTTTAAGCCAATGCCATGAAAAATGCATGTAAATTTTAGCCTTGATGAGTTTCAATGCAAGTTGTGTTCATTTTAAACCCATGAGTGACCATGCATGTTCATTTTAACCAATGAAATGTGAATGCAAGTTGTAGTTTGTTTGTTTTCTTGATTTAGGATTGTAAAAGAATTAGAAGATCATCAACAAACAAGGTTAGACTCCTTTTATAGCTTGCCACATGCTACAAACAACAAATTAGTAACCCAAAAGTCCTAATCTAATAAATTGAAAGAAGAAATCTAGAAAAAATTGTAAAAACCCGAAAGAAAAAAATTACCAGGCATATGCATTGCTCTACAAAGTGAATGCATTGCAACAATGAATGTGACTCCCAGGCCTACAGATGCATCTCAAAAAGCTAAATGTATCGTTCTATCTATCAGATGTGGCTCGGAAATGCAAATGCATTTTTCTTGAAAGAAAATATGTCACGATGTAGCGATTGCAGCTCAAAAAGTGGTAGTTGCGGTGTTCCATACCTATACCTGCAAAAATAAGATGAAAAGTCATATGGAAATCTGTAAAAAATAGTGTTTTGGCATCGAGTTCACCAATATAAAAAAGACAAAAAAATTAGGTTAGCATGAAAACAAATGCATAAACAAACCTAGTTAAAAAATGAAGTACAAAGGAGGAAAATGCATAAACAAAGGAATCTCTCACCAAATAGCCTTCATGCCCTCCATGATTGACCTTCATTGCCCTTCTCCATTTGCTGCAATATGAAGTTTTCCCTCATCTTTTGATGAGAAACTATTAGCCTATGCCAAAGCCCTAAGCACATATTGAAGGATTGTAATATTCAACACTAGCAATAAGCAAGTATGAAGCAAGTCTAAAGCCTAAAGTCTGCAACAAGAAATCATGAAGTCAAGAGATCCAAGCATGAAGTGACAAAATGAGGTTGACATTGCCTTTTTATAGAAAAGTCAATTTTGGATGAATGGCCAAGATTCAAAGTTGAGACATGCCCTAAGATAAAAGGTTAAAATTAAATGTGACAAACCACAATTAGGGTTAGGGAAACATTAGGGTAAATTTGAAATGAAGGGCTGAGATTTTATTTTAGAAAAATTAAATCAATGGACAAGAATTTATGTGACAAGAAGATATTTGGCACAAAAAAAAGGCAAGCGGGGAATTAAAATAGAAATTTAAAATTAATTCCCTCTAGAGGTTGAGTTGACCTTTTAAATTAAAACTTAATTTAATTCAAAAGTGGCGGGCCATGTGATAGAAAATAATGATTTTAAATTATTTACTTGGTGGGAAATAGAAAGTGGATAATTTTAAAAAAATGATTTTATTTAAAATTAGAAAATGTCAAGGTGGATAATAATTAAATAAATTATAGGAATTTATTTTATTATAAGAGGACTTAATAAATTAATGACGTGTTTAAATAAATAGATAAAATTTATTTATTTAAATAATCAAGAGGAAATAGATAATAATTAAATAAATTTGGAAATTTATTTAATTATAGGGAGACATGAAATTAGTGATGCATTTAAATAAAATAAATATAATTTATTTATTTAAATAGTTTGGAGGAATAACAAACATGAATTAATTAAATAATTAAGAATTATTTAATTAATAGTTAAAATTGGACTATAGGACATAATTAAATATTTTAATTATGTTGAGAAGAAATATGGAGAAAATAAAGTTCATAGGCCTAGGTCAATTTTATGTGTCTACAATCACTACAAAAGGATTGAAGATGCTAAAGAGAGTACCGGTAACTAAAAGTGCTATGTTTTTTATTGTTCAAGATGATTTGAGTGTGGTTTTGACATGTAATTATAGTGATTTTCATTGATAAATGGTTGAAAGTGGTTAGGGTTTCATTTATGGCCTCATTTGGGCCTACACCTACCAAATAATTTCCAAAATTATTCTTCATGCCTAGAAAGGCATGTATTTGATGAAGAGAGATTGCATGGTCATGCCAAAGTTATTGCAGGTGTTCATTTCTTGTAAGGATCAATTTCTCATATCTTTTGGGATAATTTTTGTAGCATGTTTCATGGATTTTTTTTATCTGTCTACATGGGTAAGTGCACAAAGTTGTGACACAATTAAGATGTCATTTTTTTTACTTGAAATTACTATTTGGAAAATGCTAAATTTGGCACTCGCAAATGGATCAGATGACCAAGCCTAAGGCTTGGTCATCCCGAGCCAAGTTTGGTAAACTCCAAATTTGGCACTTGGTAAATGTGAATGATGAATTTTTAGAATGCACTTTCTTTCTTTTTTTCTTTATCTTTGTCTTTGTCTTTTTGTGTCAATGAAACTATATACATGAAATAAATATTTAAGTATAAGTTGACTTATACTTAAATTTATATTTCATGTATATGTTTTTAGTATGTTTGAGAGTGGTTTCAGATCTCTTGGATTTTTAATGACAATTTTAGTTTTTTGGAAGATCTTAAAATTTTTAGACAGTCTAATTTTAATCAACATGTCAAATTTCAGTAATCAAGAGGTCAAGGTTAAGTAAGCAGCAAATTTTATCATATTTCTCTCTCTTTCTCTATCTCACTCATTTTTTATTCTCTCTCTCTCTCTCTCTCTCTCTCTCTCTCTCTCTTTGCTTCTATCTCTCTCACCTCAATCTCCCTCCCTCCTTCCCCCTTCCCCCTTCCCTCCTTCCCCCTCCCTCTCTACTTCTATTTATCTCACCTCTTTCTCCATTCCTCATCCTCCCTCTCTCTTTCCTTTCCTAGATCTAATTCTCTCTATCCATCTCTACCTCTCCCTCCCTCCTTCCCTCTCTCTCTCAATCTCCCCACCTTCCTCCCCTTTTTGTATCACATCAAAGAGAGAGAGAGAGAGAGATAGATACAAATTGAGAGGAGTTTGGGTGGGAGAGAGAGGGAGGTAGGGAGAGGTAAAGATGGATAGCTGAGATATATAGAAGTAAAGATATAGAGAGGTAGGTAGAGAAAGGGTGAGGGGAGATAGAAAGAGGGGGGAGGGAGGAAGGGAGAGAGGTGAGAGAGAGAGGAGGGAGGGAAGGTAGGAGAGAGGGGAGGGGAGGAGAGGGATAGGTGAGATAAATAAAATTAGAGAGGGAGAGAGAGAGAGGTTAGATTAAGAGAAGTAGAGAGGGAAGGGGAGAGAGAGAGGGGGAGAGGAGGGAGGGAGATGTAGGGAGGGAGAGAGAAGTGAGATAGATAGAAGTGGAGAGGGATGGGAGAGGAGGGAAAGAGAGGTGAGATAGAGAGAGAGAGAGAGAGAGAGAGAGAGAGAGAGAGAGAGAGAGAGAGAGAGAGAGAGAGAGAGAGGTGAGAGAGAGGAAAGATAGATAGATAGATAGGAGGGAGGGAGAGAGAGCTGAGATAGAGAGAGTAGAGAGGAATGGAGAGAGGTAGGGAGGGAGGAGTGAGAGAGATCTAGGGAGGGAGAGAGATGAGATAGACGGATGTAGAGAGGGATGGGGGAGGAGGAGGGAGGGAGAAGTAGGGAGGGAGATCAAGGTGAGATATATAGAAGGAGAGAGAGAGAGAGAGAGATAAACCAATTGTTGAATCATTGAGATCACTAATTGAATAATTTTATAAGAATAACACAAGTATGTCTCTAAATCAAAGGGATGTGATAGAGATAAGTAGAGAGGGAAGGAGAGATGGATGGAGAGAGAAAGAGGGGTAGGTTATGTAGGGAGAAGTATAGAGTGAAGGTGGATGGAAGGAAAGAGAGAGAGAGAGGGGGGGAGGGAGATGTAGGGACAAAGAGAGAGGTGAGATAGATAGAAGTAGAGAGGGAGGGGGAGAAGGAGGGAGGGAGAAGGAGGTGAGATAGATAGAAGTATAGAGAGAGAGGGGGAATGAGAGAGAGAGAGATGATAGAGAGAGAAGTAGAAAGGGAAGGAGGGAGGGAGGGAGATAGAAAGAGGTATAGAGGGATAGGTAGGTAGAGGGAAGTAAAGAGGGAAGGAGAGATGTAGGGAGAGGTATGGATGGAGAGAGAAGTGGGAGAGAGAGAGGGAGGGGGAGATAGAGAGAAGTAGAGAGTGAAATAGAGAGGGAGGAGGTAGGGAGGGAGGGAGAGAGAGGTGAGAGAGAGGTGATATAGAGAGAGAGAGGAGGAGGGAGGGTGGTTGGGAGAGAGAGAGGTTTGGAGCTCAAGGGAGAGAGAGAGACAAAAAATGGATTGAGATATTGAGAGAGAGGTCTATAGAATAAGAGATGAACAATAAGTGATATAGAGAGAAATATTATAGAACTTATTGATTACTAAAATTTTACCTCTTGATTATTGAAATTTGACATGTTGATTACTAAAATTTGACTAATTTTGAAAAATTATATGATCTTCCAAAAATTAGAATTTGCATTATAACTCCAAGAGATCTAAAACCACTCTCAAACATCTTGAAACTATATACATGAAATATAAATTGAAGTATAATAAATTAAATGTCCATATGTAAATATCAAATTAAATGTTTATTTCATGTATATAGTTTCACTGATAGAGAAAGACAAAGAAAAAAAAGAGAGAAAGAAAATGCATTCTAAAAAGTCATCATTCACATTTGGCGAGCGTTAAATTGATTGCATTGGGAAATACCAAAGGGTTGGATTTTCCTTGGGAATCCAAGCCAAAGGGTTGGATGACCATTTCATGCCAAAGACATGTTTTTGAAAAGGTTAATTTTTTTTTTTTTTAAATGGTCATGCTCTCGATCCAGTTTCCACATGTGTCAATGCAAATTTAAAAAAATACCATGTTGACGTTAAGCTCTCTCTTAGCTATCTAACAATATTTTTTTTCATGTTTTGATTATTTTAAGATTTTCATCTTTAATTTCTTTTGTTAGTGTGTTTGTTTTTTGTCAAAACCCAACATGTGCTAGTTTGGGTATAAATTTTTACTCATTCATAGAATTTTGAGACAAATTACATTTTAGAAACTAGATTCCATTCTACACATATTGAAAAAAATGATTTTCGATTAGTTTTAAAAAATATTAGGGGGGAGCACACTCAAATTTCTATTTTTTCAAGATGTTTCCACTTCAAAAATTAGTAAAAAATAATATATTAATTAAAAATTAATCGAAAAAATAGGCATAAACTACACAATGTTAGCTAATTTCTCATCGAAGCGATTTTAAAATTCTAAAAATGTTAACATTTTAGGGGGAGCAAAATAGATGTTATGTTATGTTTTTTGATAAAAAAAAGACCACTTTGTGTGCTTTCCCTTTTTCAAACCCTTAATATTCATTATTTAAAAAATAAAAAGTAGTTTAGAAAGTAGATTTAGATAACTATAACTCTTGTTCTTGTTGCATCTTCAAATTTTGTACGTAACTATCTTCATTTCCTCATCAAATATCAAACTTTCTTGATTTAAAAATAATGGCATCTTAAGACCCTCTTTTTGTGTCACAACTTTATGTACTTACCCACATGTGAATTTGGACATTATTTGGTTGGTTGGTGATTTAATCACAAATATTCATTATCAAATTTTAGCAACTCTTTACGTGTTCTTCAACATTGTGTAGTATCATAAATGGATAATGTTGTTACATGAAATTGCACCTTGTTGAACATAGGCTCAACATTTTAATGACAAAATGGAAATGAACTCAAGGTGTGGGACCTTGCAAGATGAGTTCAAGTCTCTAGAGAAGGTCGATTTCCTCGTCTAATCCAAGTGAAAATATGTTGGACCATCCTAACACATTGAAACCTACCACTAACCCTATTCTAATCAACTCACAAGGGAAAATGAGGAGAAATAATGCATAACAATAGAAATGGGAGGTGATACACCAAGATTAGGAATGTTTCTTCCTGCTTCAAACAACACAATATATCAATGAATGGGTCCAATAGACTTACACAATTCTTAATTTTATGAAATTCCAAGATAACATGAAGGTTAGGTCTTGTTTAGATTTTGAAAAGTAAGAATATTCACATAACAACTAAAAACCTGAGTAACACTACATATATAAGTGAAAAAAAAAAAAAGACATGAAGGTGATGAAGGATTCACATAACACATTCAAGGATATAAAAGGTAATAATGGTCAGATTTATTAATTTAGAGGCATAAATTTATTTTTTACGGTTGCATAATGCAAGAATTGTAATGTCTGGTAAAGAAAATGTGGGAGGAGCCCATGGAAGAACCTTTTAATTGAATATAATTCTTACCTTTATAGTTCAGGCATAACTAAGATGATCTATCATCAAACCTTAACTTAACTAGGGTTAGCAGATAGAGAAAAAATTAGTTAGATTTGGTGCAAACATCATGTGGCCCTCAAAGTTTGAGTTGAAATCTTACCAAAACAACCCTAGCACACTCACTATGCCTCCACATTTATAACTCTATAAGTGTAGAACCAAAATCCCCCTTAAGATCCGCCATGTAATTTAATCATGAATGGCTCTCACAAAAAAAATGCAACCTGCAACATGCAAGGAAGTATGGTGTCACTTCTTCCATCAATGCAACATGGAGGATCATATAAAACATCATTCCATAGCCTCACAAATTTGATCTAGTAGTTGGGATGTTGCTACGACATTACTAAAAACCTTCCCACGAACATGATGTTGCCTATCCTTTGCATAGTTTGAATTCTAGTTGTATATTTGGCATGAAGAAATCAGATCTACGATGAACATTGCTTTAACCAAGTTTAAACTATCTTGAAAAATTCTTGGCCAATCAACACACACCACATTTAAGTTTCCTTTACACGTCATCAAAGCGGGTCCATTGGGAAGAGTCATCAAAAAAGATATATGATGTCAATAGAGGACACCTATTAGACTTCCACACTTTTGTGGTTCAAAATAGGCCCACCTTTAAAGGATCGCGGATATGTGGATCCATCAGAACATGCCATGTCTCACCTTTCCACACCTACGCAACATCATTTTTTATTTAGTATCATAGCTCTCATAGACATGTGGAAACCAAAGAGAGGTTGATATATCTAAACTTTTATGCAATCTTGTAACTTGAAATTGGACCCTTGAGAATTTTGTGAGCTCACAGAATTCATACCATGTGGCACCTTTTTGTGCTTTCGAAGCTAAAAATTGACGCTCTTAGAAAAGTTTGCAGGCTCAAAGAGACTATCCAAATACCTCCACGTGGTGATCCTTCTGCATCCCTACATTCAAAAAAGAGACCCACCATAAAGAATTTGTGGGCTCAAAAAGTCCATTGGAATCCTGTTATGTGTTGCCTTCTCACAACCTCATAGCTTGAAACTGGACCCACCACAAGAAGCTTGCGGGCCCACAAAACGAACCAAAAGCTACCAGGTAGTGTATTTTTTGCTTCAGACTTGAATCTTTCCTTAGTGAAATTGATCCCATAGACATGTAGAGCTTATGACAGATGCCACACTTTGCATAATCTCGCACCCTCAAATTTCTTTAATAAAAATTGCTTGTGAAAAAGAAGAAACCAATCAAATACAAAGGGACAAGGATGGTGGGAGTGGGGATAAAAATTGTACTTGGACTTTTGAACCAAAAGTCCAAAAATCCAAAAGGAGTTTGAAGTTTTGAAGAAGGAAGAAATTGGGTTTAGGAAACCCAAAAGGATTTGGACCTTTGGACAAAAGGTCTACAAATCCAAGAGAAACCTGAAGTCTCAAAGAAGGAAGAAATCCGAGTTAGGAAACAAATACAAACATTTGGACCTTAGGTGCCAATTTTTGATTGGGTCCCGAAAGTCTGACGAGACCAAAGAAGAAAAGGAAGTGGGAAATTGGGAAGAAAGTAGACTTTTGGACTCAATTCAAAAGTCTGTCTAGGACCCAAATTTTCAAAAGGAAAAGATCGAAGAAAAGAAAATGGAAAGAAAGAAGTCGAGGAATCAGGATGGACTTAGACCTTAGTCTGAAAGTCCAATTGAGACCCGAAGTTTTGAAAAGTTCAAAAGGGAAAAGAAAAATGGAAATTGGGGATTGGGAACAAATTTGGACCTTGGTCCAAATGTTCATTCAATACCTAAATCCCCAAAAGGACTATGAGAAGAAAGAGATAGTCATCTTTTGGGCATTTTTTCAAAATGGGTTTTTTAGTGCAACTTGGCAAGGGGGAAAGCAACTACCAGAGGCCTTCTTGAGCATAATAAACCATTTGGGATCTCTCATCTCAACTTTTATTGATGGGTTATGCAAGAAAAAGAGAGGTGGCACAAAGTGACAACATTTTGGTGACTTATGTGGGATGATTGCATACTAATCATGGAATGTAGGGGCCTTATCAATCCATTGGGAATAGAGTCATAAGGGGAACTATGAAAAGCTAGCTTGCCTCAAGAAACAAAACATGTGCATTAAGCCTACACTTGGAGGAAAATAAAAGGCATTTAACAACATACATTACCTTAATAAGGATCTAGGGTGTGCAACCAAAAAGTTTCTTGGAAAGAAAAACAACTAACTAATATGTACACAAAATTTCAAAACCTCTCAAAAATAAGATTTGAGATGAATCCCATTAACTAGGATTGGAAAAAATTCATCATCAACTTGGAGAGATGAAAAGCGTTAGCTTCCTTATAACTGGTGATGACATATGGGAAAATCAAAATGACATAAATTTTTGGTATGCATTCTTGCTTTGGCTCTATTAGCATCCCACTTCAACACAAAATATCCTTCTTGGAACTCTCTATGGATTTCCTTCTTGTCAAAATATATCTTGAACCGTGCTTGGTACGTCTCTAGAACCTACATAGCTTTGTTCCTTTTTTCTGCTAGCTCCATTAGCTCAACCAACCTTTCTATCATAACATCATTTTCTTCTAATTCTAACTGATGTGCTAGCTCAAGAGAAGGTAACTCTAATGATAATGTTAACCTTTCTTCTCTTTCATAAACCAACATGAAATGATAATTGTTAATGGCTCTCTTGGGAGTAATTTTGTCATCCCAAAGGGTTATCCTTATCTTGCTATGCCAAATTGTCTAATTATCTTCAATGATCCTTTTGATTATACTAATGAGGTTTTTGTTTGAAGACTCAGTTAGGCCATTACCTTGAGGGTAAAAATTTGATGAAGTTTTTAAATATATGATATGCCTAACAGCCCAATCAATGATTTGAGTACTAACAAAAACCTTGGTATTATCAAATATTATGGTGGAAGGGGTACCAAACCTTAATACAATTCCATCAAGGAATTCCAAAATTGAAGCATCAGTGGCATCCCTTAGGGAAATTTCTTATGTCCACCTAGTGAAATAATATGTGGCTACTAAAATCCATTTATTCCCAACACTAGATGATGGATCTATCATGCCAATAAAATCCAAACCCCATTGTGTGAATGGTTGATAAACCTAAATGGGATGGAGGGGTAAGGCTACTAACATTTTCTTTCCAAAGAAGAAAGCACATCTTTTGCAATTTATCACCCACTTGTGAGTATCATTAAACAAGGTTGGACAATAATATCTAGCTCTCATAATCTTAGAAGTAGTGTTCCTTGAAGAAAAATGGCCACCTGAAGGGCCATCATGGATTTCCTCCAACAATATACTAACTTTTTTTGGCTCAATACATCTTAATAGGACCCCATCGAGATCATTTATGAACACTATACCATCTAATATGGAATAGGGAATGAGTTATAGCCTGAAATGCCTTCTCTTGGTCCTATTTACACCTAAAGGATATCTAGCTTCTTGCAAGAAGCTATCCATGTCATTCACCCAACTGCTTGGAGTGTTTAAATTGGATGTTTGGTGTTCCATTAATACCATGACAACCTCTGTAGGGATCTCAAATGCTAAGACAAGTTATTGACACAATCCATTTCCCCTTATGAGCTCGGTGATCCTGATATCAACATCATATTCCATTACCTTAGTGATCCATCCAACTCTCTTTTGACTAATATCTCTACTCAACAAAAAATATTTGGTGTTGGCATGGGGGACCATTAACTAGATTATGTTATTAGACAACATGTGTTTAAATTTTTTCAACTCCCTAACAATATAAAGAGCTTTCTTCTCAACATAATTGTATTTTGTCTCATAATATTTGAGCCATTCGCTAAATAAGGCAATTGGCTTCTCTAGACTTTCACTATTTAGGTGTGTTAAGACAATTGATATGCTTTCTTCTCCTCCAAAAGTGGAGATAAAAGCCTTATCATAATTGGGATTGACAAGGGTGGACTTGCTTGAGAAATTTCCTTTTTGATGGCCTCATATCTATCCTTACCTTCTTTTGTCCACTTGAAGACCATATTTTCTTTAGCATTGAGGTAAGAGGCTTCAATAAAGTAGCAAGGTTTTGGATGAACCTTCTTACAAAATTAATTGTGCCCAAGAAGTTCTACAATCCTTTCCTATGGTTGGGGAGTTGGATGGCCAAGATAGAATTCAAACATGTTGGATCAATGGAAAAACCATATTTAGAGACAATGTGCACAAGAAGTTTTCCTTTGTTTGTGTAAACAGAAAATTTATTTGGATTATGGGAAATACCATATTGCTTGCATTTATGGAAGACTTGCTCAAGGTAGTTATAATGATCACTTGCATTTTAAAAAAAAAATGTTTTATCATCCAAGTAGACCAATACAAATTTCCTAAATACACCTTGAAATTCCATGTCCATGGCCCTCTGAAAGGTAGCTCCAACATTGGTTAACCCAAAAGTAATTTTATAATAGGAATATGTACCCCACTTAGTAGTAATGGTTGTCTTAGGTTGGTCAGATTCTTGGACTGAAATATGATTTATCCTAAGTAACCATCTAAGAAAGAGAACCTTTTTGAACCACTAACCCTCTACATTCTTCATGGAAGGGAGAATGTAATGATCCTTTAAAGAGGCCATGTTAAGGTCTCTAAAGTGAAAAAAAAGCCTTATTTCCCCACTCTTCTTCTTGACAAGGATAATATTTTTCACCTATGAGGAATGCTTGATAGGAAAGATGATATTATATTCTATGAACTTGATTAGCTCCTTCCTCATTAGGGGCTCAATTTTGGGATTCGCAAGCCTTTTCTTTTTCCTTACAAGTTTTACATCAGGGCTTAGTTCAATGGTATGTTGGTAAATATTTGGGTCAAAACCCTAGTATTCATAAGTCCATGCAACTACACCACTATATTTATTACAAAGCTCAATAAAGACTTCATGTTTAGATGAAAATCATGCCTTTCCGAAGTTTGAAGATATTCCTTTTGTAATGTCAATTGGTTTGTAATCACCCTTTCTTACAACTAGATTAATCTTCTTCTATTTCAATTGGTAATCTAGATTAAAAATATCCTCAAGGGTGATGAGACCCTTTGGTATCTTGTTGTTTCTCAACTTCATTATCTGATCACCATATTGATCTTGTAGATTAGATTGGTTCTTACAAAAAAATATTGCCTCTTCTTGCAAAAAATTGACAATTTGTTGGTCATTTTCAAAAACCAACCAATTAGCTTGGTTATCTGGAACAACAAGCCTTACAACAAGCCTGATGTGTTGCTCCCTTTTATTTTCAATGTGGGTTGGGATATCAAATTAGAAACTAATTGTTTCAAGTCTATCAACATGCCTGTTCTAGTTTCTAGGGATAGTCTGGATGCCAAAACCCTCAATCAAATACCAAACTTTATGTTTGTAGGATTTGAGCAGATTATTCTTGGTTGTACGCTAGGTTTTGATTTGGTGGAGAACCAATTCACTATCTCCAAAGACTTGCAACTATTTGATGCTCCTTTTTATGCTAGGTGAAGAGCTTGGATTAGGGTATCATACTCAGTCATATTATTGGTGTAGCTAAATTGAATCCTGAAAGAGAAGTAATACTTCTCCTTACTTAGAGGTACCAACATTACACCTGCACCATTTTTGTTTCTAGATCCATCAAAAAACAACTAACATAACCCCTCTAGGTCTCCTTGAAATTTCATGAGATTAGGAATAGGAACATTTTCCTCATGAATGCAATATGTGGCAATACCAATCTATTCTACCTCATCTAGTGAATCAAAATGAAAATCATTGCCCTGTTCATCCAATAGGAAATCAATGACCTCCTCCGAAAGAGTATCAGGCTCACGAAAGAAACACTCATCCTCTTGATCATGCAATATTCAATTCATATTTATGGGACTTTGAGTGTAGGTTCAATTGATATGGTCATTTACAATTGGCTCACCTTCGATGGTCACTTTGGTACCATACCTAGTCCTAAATAGCATATGAGACCAATCAGAATATATGTATCAACCTATCTTGGTAGTGAATTATTTGGATAAGCATATGGCAAAGAAAGTAGGGAGGTCTATGATTGAAATTTCATGCAAAACAATGCAGCCATGGAATGCATGTAAGGTCAATTTTAGGTCCTTAATCGCACCCACTGTCTTGATAGAAGTGCCATCCAATTATACAACCCCTTTTTTCATAGGCTCATACTTAATGCCAAGCACATTAGCGACCTTCTTGGACATTACAAAACTACTAACCTATAAATATATCATACAATTATGTATTATATGATTTCTAATAATCAAAGATAAATAGAAAGGAGGTGGCTTACTTATTTTATTTTGAAATCCCTTCTTCCTTGGGTTGCACTAGGTTGATTGATTGAATAGCTTGCTCCTTTTTTGGAACATCCTTTAGCTTCTTGAGTCCTTTTAAATCTTGCTAAAGAAAATCCCTTTGAGCTCGGGCAAAGACAAAGCCCCACATGGTAATATTTAGGCTAGCCTTCTTCATCTGATCAACTATATTGAAAGGAGGCTAACTAACCTTAGATGAAACTATTGGAGCATCAAGATCCAACTTTTTTGATTGCATGAATCAAGGTTTTTCTATTTCCTTATTACTCCTACTAGTAGGTTGATTTGGTTGTAGAATAGTTTACCTACCTATTGATCCAAAAACTATAGTATCTTGAGATGGTTATGAGTTTGATACTCGACCAAATGTGGAAGATGTACCACTATGATCCACTACTCTTTTATTTGATCTCATTTTTTGAGCTATTGTATTAGCATCAAACTGATTTATACCACATAAATCCTCTTGATGTTAGTTGATCAATGTGGAATATCCTTACATGTGATCTTGTCTACTGGAAGTTGCTTGGTTTGCATCAAATTGTTGTCCTGAAGTTGAGGTTTCATTTTGAACCACTAGGGTTTGTACAAACTCTCCATTTTGATGAGAATGCTGATTATGGGGCTAATTTCATGGGTACCACCAATCAGTCTCTTAAGCTAAGTTATTTTTAAGCGGAACTAGGGATTTTGAAGTTTTGATAGCATTTCGATTTATGCTATTCAAGGGATTTGTATGATTCCTTGATTTTTCCCTTGATATGACTGTCTATTTTGTTGATAATTCTAATTTTGAGGTTGATAATTCTAATTTAATTTCCTAGATTAAATTCAATTTTTTGAAACGATAATAAAACATATAATTAATAAGCATAATTAGGCACAAGCACTTAGGGGGGATCCAAACATAACATGAAATTTTAAGGGTGACAATTTATGATGCTACAATAGATTCATCCTCCTCAATTCATTCCTTGCCTCAATGTCTAGTCTTGATGGGATTCTTGATTTGTTATACATTTTTATAAAAAGTTTTCATTGGAATGAAGGTTTTAGTTTGGAACTTATTTGTTGGTATGGAATTCTCTAATGTCAAAGTCCACTTGATTACCTCTTGTATGGTAGGTGGTTTTAAATTGTTGACCAAACCCTTGAGAATCAATGTCAACCCTTCAATGAAGAGCATAGTCAATCTTCTTTCTGTGTCATTTGCCACCATTACCAATAGCTTTTAAAAATTTCTTACATAGTTATCCATTGAACCACACTAATTGAGTTGAGTCAAATATTTGAAATAAACTTTAAGATCATTCCGATCAAACCTCACAATCAAATTTTTATAGTATAATTGATCATATGAGGTGATGGATCCATGACCTTGATTAATCAAACCTTTATACTACCACTCATGTGTAGTACCCTTCAAATGCAAGGTGGAAAACTTGATTACTTCATCTTTGGTCATTAGTTTGAGAGATAGGTATGTGTCTAGTTTTTGTATCCATACATGAGTCGAGAATCTATTAGATCTATTATAAAGAGAGTATCAAATTCCTTATATATTTGTGCACATCTCTTTGAAAGGATCGTGGCCTAGGCTCACATATATAACAATTTTAGGACCTCTTGATGTTCATATAATTGGTGAGTGGAA
The DNA here is from genome assembly GCA_007115665.2 of Sequoiadendron giganteum. Classification (NCBI taxonomy): domain Eukaryota; kingdom Viridiplantae; phylum Streptophyta; class Pinopsida; order Cupressales; family Cupressaceae; genus Sequoiadendron; species Sequoiadendron giganteum. The sequence goes on from CM021103.1 coordinate 103,940,506, forward strand.
TTCACTTATTTCAAGGTGGGAAACATATGGAAGGAATGGCAAGATGACTTTGAGAGGGAGAAGGGAAGAGTGGAGTTGAAGAAAAGGGATACTTAAGAAGGGAAAACACATAGCAAATAAATATAGATAAGGCGTGAGTACAAACCTAATACATGTATAGGCTTAGATTGATTAGAAATAGTACATGAAAAGTTCTTGCTGAATGGAAAGATCTTGAACATCGTGATAACAAATAATTATACAAATTATTTTTTTGGACTCTCATAAAGACTTCCATTGAAACTTTGACTTTTACAACTCCTACTATAGATTCAAAGGGTTCATCTTTTTTATATATGAGTCAATATCTTGAGGCTAAGGACTTTAGTAATTTAGCATCAAAAGATACATCTGATGTTCACACTTAGGCATCTTGTGTGAACATATCATGTCCAAAGATGGAAAATATAGTCATATGACATGAATCGAGATATCATCTCCATTTTGTGTTACTTTTTATGAAAGTAGTATTGCCACATCCATGGCTTCTAATGATTCCATGCATCAAGACACTCATCATCTTCCAAATATAGCTACATGGGATGAGTATTTGAAATACATTGCAAGTTTATATTATAAGTCTAATGTTGCATACTTGGGGGACATTATTGAGGATATTCATCTCCTCTTTGATGTTAGCTCCTATGGAGTTTCATATTTTACCTTGGCTGTGATGAATCACATTCAAACCTCATTGTGATTTTTCTACCTATTTATTTATCATAGTTTGACATTGTCTTGGAGATCCTTGAGCAACATTCAGAGGAGTCATCTTCATCTTTGGATTATATTCTACATCCATTTCCACAATGTTCTAGATTGTCACATTCATCAATGTGTTCTAGAACACCTGACTTGATTGTGCTATTTTTTGGCACTAACATGGTGACACTTGAGAAAAGCTCAAAGATATCATATATAATTTGAATTTTCTTCCCTTATATTCCTTTCAAGAATGGAAAAAAATGTCATGGATACATCCTTGACTTTCTTTCTTCTTAACCAAAGGAATGTTGTTTGACCAATTTATATCATCTAAATATTATTCATTGTCAGACATCCACCATTACTACAAGAGATTCTACTTTGAGGGGGGTTGCATGGTCTTTTTTCTTGTCTTTTTAGAGGGGAGGGATTTTTTCTCACAAGGGTTTTGTCAAGTTCTCATACTTGTAGAGAACATCTTGTGTCCTATTTTTTGGAGAGTTTTTTCTTACAAGTTTTTTTTTCATTTTCTCTAATTGTGAGAGATTCATTTGTACATGAGTATTTTAATAGAGCCTTGCAACTAGGACCCATCATTGCTTTTTTGTATTTTCCTTTTTATTCTTCCTAAGGTGTATTTAAGAGGTTTATTGATGTGAATGGAGTAAATTACATAACCAATTTACCACTTAGGTTTTATTCACACTAGTTCACTTAGAGCATTATCATTTTATATCTCAATTCATAGGATTAAGACACATGTCATAATCGACATACGGAAAATTCACCGCCATGAAAAATTCATTGCCAAGTAAAATTCATCGTCAACAATTCACTGCAACGAAAAATTAACCGCTTTAATATTTTTAATAAAATCAAAGTTTTTGAAACATATATAAAAAATATTAATGTGGTTAATTTTCCATCGGTGAATTGCTAGCAGTGAATTTTCCTAGAGCCATCTAGTCATATGTTGTCATATGTCTCACCTTACCTATATAAAGAAGAGGTTCTCATTGTAAAATCAATCAATCATAATCCATTACGTATATTGAATTATATTCATGTACACACATTGTACATTTTATATATTTTTTTGAGATGTATACTTTTTACTTCAATTTAAACTTTTTACTAAAAGACAGTCCCACCTATTTTGAAAAGAGATTATTATAATTGATTAAGACTAATTAACTCGTCAACAATATAAAAATAATTATTTTACCTATTCGATTAACCTAAATGATGATTATTCCCTTACAAATATACATGGGCTGATTAATCATTAAAAAACCTATCCATGTGAGCTAGATGAATCTTGAAATACAATCCATTGCCTCCTAAAATACTACTTTGAGGACGGGCAATAAAAGGGCTTGCCTTTGTACATAGTGTTCCATGGGGACGCGTCCCCCCTAAAAACCCAAGCGTCTCTGAGATGGGGAAATCCTTGAGATGCAGGGACTCTTGGGGAATGTCCCCCTCGTCGTCCCTCTATCACCTCCAAGTTTTCTCTGCCATTTCCTAGATGTTTCCTTAAAAGGGGGACATTTCCTGGACGTTTCTTCTCGGGAAACACCAAAAGGGGACTTTGGGACATCCCTGAGGCTCCTCGACATCCCTCAATACCTTAGAAAACTCGTAGAAGACTCCTATGGTGCAACATTTATTTTGATGTTTTTTTTTTAACAAAAGGAAAAAGGCCACTTCAAAGGGTTAACCCTAACCCTAAGTCGACACCAACCCCCAAGGCCTCACAAATTTTTTATAAGAGAGACATATTGTCTCAATCTTATTCACATATTCATTGCTATAGTCTGAGCTTGAAGAGGAGCAGTGAAGTGAGTTTGAGTTTGAGTCTTTGAGCTGCAACTTGCAAGGGGACTTGACATGGAGCTTGGGGATGATTAGAGACATCAAGCGATTAGCCATTGACTCATGAGTCATGAGCCATTAATATTGCTATCTAGTATTTACTATTTTGTTTTTGAAGTTTGAAGTTTGAACATTGTTGATTGTAATTAGAAATCATGATTATGAAATTTTGAAACTTTTAGTTCTCGTTCTAATGTCTATATTTTGATTTTCAATGTTTTCCAATGTTACTATTAAAATTTAATTTGAAATTTAAAAACTACTACTAATTCAATACAATCATTGCAATGTGTTTAAACTTTACTTATTTTTAAGCTTCTACAATTATATGTCATTTTATAACTAATTTTTCAAACACTAAATATATTTCAACACTCCTCCCCGTGACCCCTCCACCGCCGTCCCTCGTAGTTTCCAAACGTAGACTGCCATCCCCGTACCCGAAACCCGTCCGCGTGAGGAAAAAACTCCCTGGAACTAGATTTAATAAAAGTAAAGCGAAGTCCTCGTTGGAGATCTATAAACTAAGGTCGTAACGTGAATTCATGCTGTAGGAAAGAAAGAGAATACTTTAACCCAATATGGTCAAACATCAACTTCAATAATATTTGTTAAGATATTGTTTGGAGTGGCGAAAGTACGGAGCGCCTCCTCCTTTACTCGAGTGCCTCACTGAGCACTCACCACTCCCATAAAAACCTCCCCTAGGCCTCGCTCCCATGTCTCTTCATTAAACACCCCCTGCTTTTCTGCACACTTTAATCTTAATCTTCCTCGGGTTAAGTACATAATCTGCCGCTGACATCGGATGCTAAGCTCCAGCTATGTACATTATATCACAGGTCTAATTTACATTTAATAGTGCTCAAAAGGGCGCAGGGCCAAAGGGAAAAAGTAGTATTCATTTCATGGCGGCGGCCCTGTCGAATAAGGAAAACAAAGCGATGAAGGAACAACTTTCGCTCGATGGAGGATCGAAATATAGTGTTGCAGCGGGGCCATCATGGGTTTCCATGTGTCCTCTTAATTCTTTTGACGACTTTTATTACAAGCGTGCCGACCATAATCATGGCGGGACTGTATATGAAAGTGTTCCTTTCAAGTATCATGGCTCGCTGTGTCTATCCCAAAAGGCATGTAAACCTCGTTAGATCTGATTCGAAGCTCTGTGGGTGATGTCTAATTAGTTGTTATTGTATTTGTATGGATCGGGCCCTTTTCTACGTTTTGCAAGTTTGTTATTGCAGCTCAGATCTAGTTGTGTAGAAAGTTCTGAGTTTTTTTCTTTAAGTCTTTTATTGGGTTGTTTCTTCAAACCCTTCCAACACTTTGAAATTAGCTTTGCAATTTCCCTCTGTTGACTTGCATAGAGTCGAGAGATTGAGATAGCACTGCGGGGAATCAAGTATCGATGGTCCGACTTTAGCTTAGGAATAAAGTAGTCTTGCCTTAGGAGATCTGTTACGGGGGTTATTGTACAGGTGATAAATGTAAGAGATGCATTCAAGGTTGCACATCGCTGAAGATTGCCTTGGCGAAAAACATCACAGTAGATCAGTATTGTGGAACTCACATCGGCTTGTAACAAGGTAGTTCGTTATCATCTCGTTTGCCTGTTAGGCAGCTGTTAAGTTATTATTGTAATCACTATAAGTGTGAGGAATGCATGGCTTACATTTATTGTTCAGGTTATATGCGTGCAGATTAACTGTTGCTTCATTTATTTTTCTGCTGGTGTGATGAAAACAATCTAGAACTTGTCTTTCACTGCAAGAAATCTTTGATTTACAATTCTCATCACGTTAGGTTCATTATTTTGATTTATAACTTCGTCAATGTTTCTCAACCAGTTGATTTAAGCATTCAAGAGCACTAAATAGTATTTACATGATATAAACATTTCATTTCAAGCTTTGACTTCTATATCAAAAACCCAGTTAGAATTTCTCGAGAGTTTATGCAATGAATAAGTACTATTTTTGAACCATCTTATAATTGATGAAAAGATTATGTTTGTTTGCATTGAGTACAATTGGTGAAGTGATAGGTTTGTTCTTTGATAACCATATTCTTCAAGGTTCAAACTTCTTGATGTTTGATATAAGGGATGGGGTTGGAATCATGGGTGATTTTGATAGAATAGATACTTCTCAGTCCTTGACTTTCAATCGAAAATAGATCAGCATACACTTGTACTCTTATATCAGATAGCAAAATGAACTCTGAACCATATACAATTTTGAAAAAAAAATCTAGATAAATGTCAGTTTGTTTTTATTTTATTATAGGAAAATCATGTATTGTTGGTGATTAGTCTGTTCAATTTTGGTTTGCGTATTAACAATTTTATTTTTTAAATGCCTGAAAATGGGTTTAGACAGAGATATCAATGATTACAACCTCATGTTCTATTAGTAGCTGTGGGTAAAGTAATTAAGAATCTGTACATCTGTTTTGGTTGTACTTCCTATTTATTGTCCTAAAACACATTGTCTTTTCACAAATCGAGGAAAATTTATCGGGTTCTTAAAAGCACAAAGATTTTCAATTCAGCACCGTAAGATATTTTGTACATCTTGTTCATAACTACATGACATATGCTACACATATTTAATTGGAATTTTATGAAACAAACAGATAACATAACTTTTCCGAACTGAATGTGATCTGCTTCCACATTTCTGCCCACATCTGACACTCTGCTCAGATGGATGGTAGAGAATATTGTCAGTTTAAAACTCAACCAAACTATAGTTAAGTACTCAACAATAAGCACTGCATTCATACAATATAAGGTAAAGAGTATAAATGTAGTAGTAAACTAAATTTACTTGAACTTGAAATCAGCTTTTTCAGAAGCTTGTTTGTCAAATAAGAAGACATATAACTGAATGTTCCAGAGAAAATAGTTTGCACAGAACGACAGTTCTGTCAAAGCATAAGGATGTATCTCCTCTGACAGTTGCAGAGATTTCGTTTGGATGCAAAGGCCATTAGCCTGTAGTACTGGTCTGTAATTTTTGAACTAACTGCTTTAGCATGCTCTCCTATATTTGAAATTAATTTCTTTTCTAGCTATCTTATACATTTGATTGGGAAAGGAATAGTTTCCTCCAAAACAAATGGCATACCCACTAGTTAATTTTCAGTATTTAACTGTGTGGGTGGCTTTACTTTTACAAGCCCATTAACTTGTTATGATATTCATTTATTTATTTTTAAATGAAATTGAGAGAATATATATCACAAATGATGGGTTCAACAGTCCTTTCCATGGGATATAAGTCTGCTGGACCTGTTAGAATAGCCATCTAAATAATGAAAGGCTCAAGCTGGGAAATAAAACATCTTCGAAATAGTATGAAATTTTTATGGATTTGATTATGTAGTTTTTTTATCAATATTTTGGATCATATTTATTCTTTCATTAAGATGAGATAATAAAAAAAAAAATGATATTGTCGCTCAAGCAGTCATATAAATTGTTGTGTAATGACTTCTTCGCAATTTTATTCTCTGCATAACAACAGAAATACATAATTACAATGTTGTCTGGTTACCTAGCTCTCCGCCATCTCTACTTGACAATCTCCCATACCTTGTACTTTACTCACGTCTTTTTCAAATATTTGCCCAGCTATATACGCTTTCAGCTTTAATGATTAGTTTTGGTAACAGTAAACGTAAGGGAAATTGCCAGGCTTCTTATAAATCTATAGCCGAACCCATTATCTATATAAAAACAAAACAGTATAGGTCAAAGTCTTGAATAGGGCCTGAGGTGGTGCTATTATTTGTGTACTTTAAAGCCCACTTCACTACGAATTCAAACTTGGTTCACCCAGTATGTAATTGCATTCTGACAGTATTTGCACACAAGGCTCATTATTGCAAAGATACGAGCAGATCAGTGATCAACGAAGGACTAATTGAAATTTCTACCATGAAACGTAAGAAGATGTTGTGATTATGGATGCCCATTACATCATTGGCTATAGACAACTATTGATGCTGGCTTGGAAATTGACCACTTGTAGCCCGATTCGATTTTAGTGTTTTTAACTGTATTCTACGTGGAACTGTTTTGAGCAGCAAGTAGATGTTAACAGCACTAAATGCCGGTAGACAGTAAGTTTCTCAAGTAGTTATATGGGGAAATGTTTGTTTAGGAAGATACATAATTGTGATAGGCATTTAGAATGTCAGTGTGCATTAACAATAGAAACTTAAAATGTATCAAAATAAATCTACTATTACAAAAAAATTGAATGAAAGGAATTATTACAGTTTATAGGCACTTAAACTCCCTTAACGAAGCTCAAATAACTGCTGTAGGGACGGTGTGCATGCACCACAAGCTGTCTGGAATGAACCCACTTTTAAAGGTATCTATTTGATGAATTGACAGGCATCTGAAATTTTATGCCTCTAATTAGGCATCTGAAAGTTGAAATTCTACACATACTTTAGATAACCATCAAGAGGTGATGAACGGACATGCATCTGAAAGTTAAAATTCCAGGTATACAGCATTGTTTAGAAAATTATAAAACATTTTGACATTTTAGTAGTTTTATATGTATTTCTCAGTTTTTTTATTGTGTTATATAGTAAGAACTAATTACAACTTAAGCTTGATGGTATGCTTTGACAGTGAGGGACCTAACAGACCTTTTATTCCTTTAAACTTCATTTCATCTATAACTTAGCTAAATCTTATCATGTAAATTGGGTTTTCATCGGCTTTGTTTAGGCTTTCTTATAGTTCATAGTTACATATTGCTTTTTTAAAATATGATTATTTTGAAAAGTTATAACAATTTTGAGGATTCTTAGTTGTATTGTTTATTAAATTTGATAGTTTATTTTAAATGTTAAATTTAGGAATAAATATATGAAAATGTAGTTAATAACTTGGTAAGAGTTGATCTTAATGGTAGTTTGTTAGAGAATTGATAATATTAGTGTTAGTTTGATATTTGGTGGTTTAACTAGATCTATATTTTGTAGAGATTTTAAATGTAAAACAGAACACAGAGCTGTTGCTCTGATTTTCAGTTAAATTGGAAATATCCAAATCTCAAAATATGCGGAATAACAAACTAAAATTCAAATAGAGACACACAAAAAATTGGACATGCAATATTTTTTTTTGTTATTCAAAATGTCGGAAATGACAATACATAACACATAAAACTGAAAACGAACTGAAAACTACTTATTACAACTTTCTGGGAGCGAGCAGAAACTGCTCAACCAGATCATAAACAATCAGGAGCTACTTAGAATTCATTGTTACAATTTGATTGAAATATCTGTTGTTCCTGACAAACTTAGAGTGATCAGGAGCAATCCTGCTCACTGCAAACACTCTGCAAAATTTTCTAAGAACATTCCTTGTTGTTGCTGCAACTTTTATTCTTTCTGCTAATCACTTGCTGCTACACAAATTGACTTCTTCTTGTCTTGTTTGATTGGGAAAACATTCCCTCTATTTGTTTCATTCAAAAATCCCTCTCAAATTCGAATTTACCTACCAACATTAATTGTGAATTCAAAAATTCTCACTTCATTCAATTTTAAGTAATTAGGAGCTGCAGGGGTGAAGATCCCAAAACTGGCAATGAGAAAACAACTCTTGACAGGTAGGTGAAGCAACGATAGACTTAGGGACAAGTAATAAATTCCAACACTCCCCTTTTGTCCTGAGCCAACAAAAATAGGATCAAACTTGATCCAAGTCAACTATGCCCAATCTACTTTTTAGGTGCTCAAAACTATCCTTGTTCAAAGGATTGGTGAATATGTCTGCTAGTTGCTGTTTAGATCTACAAAATGCCATTTTAATTTCACTATTTTTAACCAATTCACGAATAAAATGATACTTGATTTCAATGTGCTTGCTTCTTCCATGAAACATGGGATTTTTCGTCAAAGCTATCAATGAAACATTATCACAAAAGATTGTCATTACATCCTCTTGTTCTTCTCTCAAATCCGCCAAGATTTTTCTTAGCCAAATAGCTTGACATGTTGCTGCATTTGTTGCTATATACTCAGCCTCTATTGTTGATAGGGAAACTACATGTTGCTTCTTAGAAACCTATGAGATAGCACCCGAACCCAAATGAGACACATAGGGCTCAAAGTGCTCTTCCTATCATCCTAACTTTCTGCTCAATCACTGCTAGTGTATCCAACCAGACCATACTCTTTTGTTGCTGTGTACAACATGCCATATCCTTTGGTGTCATTCACATACCTCAGGATTCTCTTATCCGCTTGCCAATGGGTGTCTCTTGGATTCTCTATGAATCTAGAAATTAGACACAATCCATGCATTATATCCGGCCTAGTTGCTGTCAAATACATCAAGCTTCCAACCAAGCTTTTATACATGGTAAGATCTACATTGTTGTTGCAATCTTCCTTGCTCAACTTTAGACCTATGAATGTTGGTGTTGGGGCAGGCTTGCTTTCAAGTATTCTAAATCTCTTCAAGATTTCATTTGCATATTTTTCTTGAGAGATAAAAATACAATCATTCATTTGTTTTACTTCTATGCCTAAAAAATAACTCAAGAGACCTAAATCTATCATTTCAAACTCTCTTTTCATTGCCTCTTTAAAATCAACAATGAAGAAATCATCATCCCAGTAAAAACTAAATCATCTACATACAAGACAACAATCAAAATATTACCATTTTTTGCCTTGATGTAAAGAGTGGGCTCACCATCATTTTTGCTAAAGCCACTGCTCATCAAATATGAGTCAATCCTACTATACCATGCCCGTGGAGCTTGCTTCAACCCATAAAGAGCCTTCTTCAACCTATACACTTTGTGTTATTCACCTAGAACTTCATATCCAAATGACTGCTCCACATAAACTTCTTTTTTCAACACTCCATTAAGGAAGACAAACTTTACATCCATTTGAAACACCTTCCATTTGTGCTAGGCTGCAATTGCTGTGATTGCCCGCATGGTCTCCATCCTTGCAATAGGGGCATACGTCTCATCATAATCTCTCCCAAACTGTTGTTTGTACCTTTTGACCACCAAACGTGCTTTGTGCCTCTCTATCCTTCCTTCGGCATTGCACTTGGTCTTGTAGACCCATTTCACCCCAATAACTTGCTTGTTGGGAGGCAAATCAGTTAACTCCCATGTGTTGTTCCTCTCTATTGCATCTATTTCCTCATCCATGGCCTCACACCATTTATCCTCTTTCACAGCTTCTTCAAAATAAATTGGATCACTATGAGAAAACAATGCAAAATTCATGTTCTCATCAAATTCTTCATCATACTTTTCATCTTGGTAATCTCTCTCAGATTCTTGGTCTTCTTTGGCATTAGGGAGGTGAGAGTGGGGTCTGAACTCTCACTACTGCTATTGTTCTGCTGAACAGGTTGGTTTCAAAGCAATTGGAAGTGAGCAGGAGTGATCAGGAGTGAGCATGAGCGATCAGGAGCGATAAAGAGTGATTGGGAGCGATCGGGGGCTCTCTGCGACCCATTCTCTAGCTGCTTGTAGCTGCTTGCCTTTTTGTCTGTTTTGATCAGGACCGATCATGAGCAATCAAGAGCAATTTTTGAAAATTTCAAGAGCTCGTTCGGAGCTATCAAGAGCGACTACTGGCTCCACTTAATCATCATTTTGTACTTCCTATTCCTTTTCTTCAATATCAGGAACGATCAAGAGCGATTTGGAGCAATCAGGAGTAATTTTTCTATCCCATGACTGATCTTCTAAGAACTCCACATCTCTGTTGATAACAATTTTCTTGTTGACTAGGTTATATAGCCTGTAGGCTTTTGACTCTGCACAATAATATGTGAAGATGCACTTCTCTCCCTTGTCATCCAATTTTTGTCTCTTTTCTTTAGGCACGTGTGCATAAGCCATACAACCGAACACTCTTAAGTGCTCAACCATCCATCTACGTTTTGTCCATGCCTCTTGAGGTATCTTGTCATAGACTGCCTTTGTTGGACTTCTATTAATCAAATAAACAATTGTTGCTACTGCCTCTCCCCAATATTCAATTGGGAGTCCCTTTGCTTTCATCATGCTCCTTGCCATCTCCACGATGGTCCTATTCTTCCTTTCAACCACTCCATTTTGTTTCAGAGTATAACTAGCTGTAAGCTCCTTCTTGATGATATTTTGCTTGCAAAAATTCACAAATTGATTGGAGGCATACTCTTCTCGATTTGACCTTAGGACTTTAATGAAATGTCCAGTCTCCTTTTTAGCCTGGTCCTTAAACAATAAAAACTTATCAAATGCATTAGACTTATGATACCAAAAATAAACCCATGTCTTACAGCTGAAATCATCAATGAAGGTCATAAAAAATATGTTGTTACCAATGGATGTGATTTGCATAGGGCCTACCAAAATCTGTGTGCACCAACTCCAATGGTACTCTTGCCCTTATATAGTTTCTTGATTGAAAGGTTGCCTATGTTGCTTGCCTAGAATGCAAGCCTCACACCTAACATTAGGCTCTACTATACTTGGCAAACCATCAATCATTTTTCTCTTGGACAAAAGACTCAAACCAGCATAGCCTAAGTTTCCATACCTAAGATGCCATAGCTTGGAGGGGTCTTGAATGGTGCTCTTGAGGGCTGCTTGTTGTACTGTTGTACATTTTTCATCCATGAGAAGTGCAACAACAGACTGAGATGAGAAACATGTCTCAATCTTCAAAGGAAACATTCAGTTCTTTGTCATTGCAACTACTGCAAACACCTTCGTCCTCTCATTCTTGTTATAAATGACACATTGGCCCTCCTCCATCAACACTTTGTATCCATTTTGGATCAGTTGTCCAACACTCATGAGGTTATGCTTTAACCTCGGTGCAAAAACCACATTTTGAACCTCTTTCTCACCTTGATTGGTGCGGATCATGATAAATCCTTTTCCCTTGACTGGAACTATTCCATTGTTCCCCATTCTAATTTCAGAATTAACATTTTTATCAATGAAAGAAAATAGACTTTCATTACCACTCATGTGGTTGTTACAACCACTGTCCAAATACCAGACTTTGGGGCTTCCTTCTTCACCAACATTGCACATGATGAAGGTTGTGGACTGATTGTCTTCGACCAAATTTGAATCAAGTACATTTGCATTTTGTTTTTGCTGATTACTGTGCTTTTTCCAGCACTCACTCACATAATGCCCAAACTTATGACAATAGTAGCACTCAATGTTGCTCTTGTCATTTCTCCCACTTGAGTTGTTGTTCTTCATGCCTCTTCGGGAGTTGTTTTCTCATCCCGAACTTTCTCCACTAACATTTCTTTATTCGGATCTGCCTCTACCTCTTCGGGAGCCATTTCTACCTCTCCCCCTACTTCTTGCATTTGACTGGGCTTTGAAAGCTTGATCTTGGGAAGAAGTAGCAAACCTCTTTAGGCGTTGCTTATGGGTATGGAGAGAACCCATTAACTCATCCATCGTCAACGTAGAGAGGTCTTTTGCCTCTTCAATAGCAATGACGAGTGGATCATACCTTGTGGGTAGACATCTGAGGATTTTTTCTACTATCTTCTAGTCCTCTATCACATCTCCATTTTCTCTCAACTGGTTTAACAAATCTGATAACCTTGTTTGAAAGTCTGTAACAGACTCACTTTTCTTCATTTCAATAACCTCAAACTCTCTTCAAAGTAACTGGAGCTTCACGGATCTAACTTTATCAGTTCCTTTGTATTCGGTTTGGACGATTTCCCAAGCTTCCTTTGCATACTCAACTGCTGCTATTATGGAAAAAATAGTCTATGCCAAGGCTGCCTCTATCAAGCTCAATGCCTTAGCATCTTTCTTCCTCTGCTCCTTCAGTTGAGTCTTTTGGTTATTTGTGAGAGCTACAAATGTAGTTGAGTTAGTGATATCCACAAACCCATTTATGAGAAAATCCCACAAATCATTGGCCACCATAATGGTCTTCATCGTTTTTGCCCAAACATCATATTTTTGTCCATTAAAGGATGGTGGTTGTTTCCAACTCTTTCCTTCATCTCCAGCCATGTCTCCTACAACAAAAAACTCAAATGCCCAGAAAAAAAAATGCCCTAACTCACAAGGAAATGGGGCCTATGACTTTGATACCATGTAGAAATTTTAAATGTAAAACAAAACACAGAGCTGCTAATCTGATTTCTAGCTAAACTGGAAATACCCAAATTTCAAAATACGCGAAATAACAAACTAAAACTCAAATGGAGACACATAGAAAATTGGGCATGCAATATTTTCCTTCTTCTATTCAACATGCTAGAAATGACAATACATAGCACATAAAACTAAAAACGAACTGAAAACTACCTATTACAACTTTCTGGGAGCGAACATAAATTGTTCAACCAGATCATAAACAATTATGAGCTACTTAGAACTCACTATTATAATTCGACTAGAACTATTTGTTGTTCCTGGAAAACTTAGAGCGATCAGGAGCAATCTTGCTCATTGCAAACACTCTGCAAAATGCTCTAAGAACATTCCTTGTTGTTGCTGCAACTTTTCTTCTTTCTGCTAATCACTTGCTGCTGCAAAAAATGACTTCTTCTTGTCTTGTCTGACTGGGAAAAAATTCTCTCTATTTGTCTCATTCAAAAATCCCTCTCAAATTCAAATGTACCTACCAGCATTAATTGAGAATTCAAAAATTCCTACTCCATTCAATTCTGAGCAGTCAAGAGCTGTAAGGATGAAAATCCCAAAACTGGCAATGAGAAAACAACTCCTGACAGGTAGGTGAAGCAACGACAAACTTAGGGACAAGTAATAAATTCCAACATATTTGTAGGATTGTGTTGATATTTTTAGAGGTTATATAATCTATGTAGTCTATTTTTATTTAATATGTAGATAATTTTGACTTTTTGTATGAAGTATTTGTATATCATTTATCTTTTTATTTGTTGCAATCTTCATTATTCAAAGATGTATTAGAGTTTTACTACTCTTAATAATTTGTAGGAAGAATTAGGATATCATTAAGATATCAAAACAATTCAAGTTGAGTTTCAATGTGATTGTGCAACTTGTGTTTGTTGATAAGAAAATCATTATTGCTAGAGGAAAGATAGTCCTAACTATTATAGATCATTACACAAATTATATCTATTCAAGAGAGCACAAAGGTAAATCTATAGATTGGATTCCTTTTAGAAATTTATGTGACTAAAAAACAAAGATTAGGTGTATTATTTTTCAAATTTTTTAAAAAAATCTTATTAGAAAAATCTAAAGGTTGTAATTTCTAAATTTAGAATATAAGAATATACATATAATTAATGAATAGAAATTTGTGAGAAATAATTAATGAGAATAAAACAACACTTATAGAGAGTAGTAAACTTATGTAATAGAATAAAAATGATAAATTGAAGACAATCATTAGATTGACCATTTTTTATTTAGAACTGCACACTATTGACTTAGATAAATTATCTAAAGAAGTCTAGGAATAATAGAGTAATTTGGTTTCAAAACCATGAATACCACATTTATAAATAATACATTTTTAGATTTAAATTGGAAAGTGGAATGAATATGTTTAGTCATATGAATGGGCTCACATTATTTGTAGAATAGTTAACAAAGAAAAAGATACATCATTGTTCGATGAGGAAAAAATGTTGAGTGCATATAAAGTAGACCAACATTTAGAAAAAAAGATGTTTTTTGTAAGGAACAAAATAGATAGAAGTGGGTATATGTATATATAAATTAATATTTTTTTGAGTTTTATTATTGTAAAAAATAGGGCATATTTGTAGATTTACAAAGCTAGAGCTAATGACATTCTACAAGGGAAGGTTATAAATAATAATAATAAGAAATATATTGTTGATAACAGAAGACCTAATAATTGAAGATTCTAACATTGACTAAAAAAAAAGGTCGGAATGGAGAAGAAACTAAATATTTGTTTTAAGTGATCAATTGAATCTTCAAAATAAGGAAGAATATGAGAGTTATGTCAGTAAAGATTGATATCTAATAATTTGAGGTACTTGAATTTGGATGTTTACCATTGTAAAATTTAGGAACATGAGAATTTAGAAAAATAGAACATGATAATTATATACTTTCTCGAGGGTGATGAGGAGTTTGATGGAGTACCTCCTTAATTTTGCAACAGCAAAAGAAAAGAAAATGATTAGAAGAAATTTGTATTCTATGTTTTCTGTCAATCAAGTTTTAAATTGTTGATATTATAACATTAAGAGTATACACTCTAATACAAATAATTAGAATAATCTATTACATAAATATATGCTAGTTATTATTTTAACTTTGTTTGTTTATTTATTAAAAGAGAGGATTAAAGTTAATGAATAAGTTGATAATTTGTGAGAGAACTTATAATGTTGGTTTCACCTTGATAGTTAGACGACTTATTTAGATCCAAAATTATAGAACTGTAAGAGCTTGTTGATCCTCTTAAAGACTATATAAATCATATAATCTTCTTCAATTGAATATAGGTCAAAGTCTTGAATAGAGCCTGAGGTGTGCTATTATTTGTGTACTTTAAAGCCCACTTCACTGTGAATTCAAACTTGGTTCACCCAGTATGTAATTGCGTTGACAGTATTTGCAGACAAGGCTCATTATTGCAAAGACACGAGCAGATCAGTGATCAACGAAGGACTCGTTGAAATTTCTACCATGAACTGTTAGAAGATGTTGTGATTGTGGATGCCCATTACATCATTGGCTATAGACAACTATTGATGCAGGCCTGGAAATTGACCACTTGTAGCCCGATTTTAGTGTTTTAACTGTATTCTACGTGGAACTGTTTTGAGCAGCAAGTAGATGTTAACAGCACTTAAAAACAAGTTCAGTAAAATCAATATGGATTGTGGAAACTTGATATCATTTACTGATAGATAGTTAAATTTCTTAAATATTTATGAGAAAATATTTGTTTCATATTTTTAAAGTAGATATGATCGCGACAGACATTTAGAATGTCAGTATACATTAAAAATAGAAACTTAAAATTATCAAAATAAATCTACTATTAGAAAAATGAAGAAAATGAATTATTACAGTTTATAGGCACTTAAATTCCCTTAACGAAGCTCAAATAACTGCTATAGGGACGGTGTGCATGCACCACAAGCTGTCTGGAATGAACCCACTTTTAAAGGTGTCTATTTGATGAATTGACAGGCATCTGAATTTTATGCCTCTAATTAGGCAACTGAAAGTTGAAATTCCACACATACTTAAGATAACCATCAAGAAGTGATGAACGGACATGCATCTGAAAGTTCAAATTCCAGGTATACAGCATTGTTTATAAAATTAAAAACATTTCGACATTTTTACTAGTTTTATATGTATTTCTCAGATTTTTGTTGTGTTATATGGTAGGGACTAATTGCAACTTAAGCTTGATGGGATGCTTTAACAGTGAGGGACCTAACAGATCTTTTGTGCCTTTAAACTTCATTCAACTATAACTTAGCTAAATCTTATCATCTATTTAATGGGATGTTCTTTGGTTTAGCTGAGGATCTCTTATAGTTCTTTTTTCTTTTTCTTTTAAATTATGATTATTTCAAAAAGTTATAACAATATAGGGGATTCTTAGTTGTATTTTTATTAAATTTGATAGTTTGTTTTAATTGTTAGATTTAGGAATAAATATATGAGAATGTAGTTAATAATTTGTTAAAGATGTTAGGGGCGGTGGGCTTAGTTCGATTGGTTAAAACATCCTTTTGCAGGTAAGAGGTCACGAGGTCTAGTATCCCCACCGTCCCCGTGGTATCAGAGGGTGTGTCGTGCCAGTGTCATTTTGTCACATGAAAAAAGTTTACCAGACGCACTGCAGTTTATAGGGGGACGGATACCCCACCGATTCATGTAGTCTAAAAAAGAAAAAAAAAAACTTGTTAAAGATGATAGAGAATTGGTAATATTAGTTTTAGTATGATATTTAGTGATTTAACTAGATCTATATTTGTAGGATTTTGCTGATTTTTTTATAGGTCATATAATCTATGTAGTCTATTTTTATTGAAAATATATAGGTAATTTTGACTTTTTGTTTGAAGTATTTGTATATCATTTTTATTTTTATTTTTTGCAATCTTTCATTATCCAAACATGATATTAGAGCTTTACTACTCTTAATAATTTGTAGGAAGGATTAGGATAACATGAAGATTAAAAAACAATTCAAGTTGATTTTCAATGTGATTGTGCAACTTGTGTTTGTTGATAAGAGAATCATTAATGTTAGAGGGAAGATAGTCTTAACTATGATAGTTCACTACACAAATTGTATAGAGCACAAAGATAAATCTATAGACTAGATTTCTTTTAGAAATTTATGTTACCAAAAAAAAGATTAGGTATATTATTTTTCAATTTAAAAAAAAAAAATCTCATTAAAGAATCTAAATGTTGCAATTTCTAAATTTAGAGTATAAGAACATACTTGTAATTAATGAATACAAATTTGCAGGGGATAGTTAATGAGACAAAAACAACACTTATAGAGAGTAGTAAGCTCATGCGATAGAATAAATATCATAAAATGAAGGAAATCATTAGATTGACCATTTTTTATTCAGAATTGCACACTCTTGACTTAGATAACTTATCTAAGTCTAAGAAAAATAGAGTAATTTGGTTTCAAAGCAATGAATAATGTTGGAGTTTAACCCCGACTGCTGGCTACCTGCGGAACCGTTACTTCCTTCTCGACCTGACGCGGTACAATGGTATTACCGCCATACCACAACCCTCCTTCCAGTCGCCCGTGGTACTATGGTCTCCCCGCCATACTGCGGCCAGCCTTCCAACTCTCGGTGGTAGCGCAGTTATACCATGACCCCATGGTCTACTATCTCCCACCTCGTGGTAGTGCGGTTTCTCTCAGCTCCCTATGGTACCGCTAGCTCCTTCGGTTCTGTCTGCGGTGGTGCGGTTCCCCTGTCTTACCGCGACTTCTTCATCGGCCTCTCACAGTGGCGCGGTGACCCCACGGTCCTGCATGCCCATCTTCTTCCGCTCATGGTAGCGCGGTAGCTCGCGGCTTCACCGCTATACTGCGGTTGTGTTTGGTGCCCCTCACAGTAGAGTAGTACCCCGTGATACCGTTGGGCTTTCTCTCTCTTCGAGCGATTGTGCGGTTTATTCATCCTTTTTCGGCAATGTTTCTTCATGTGGAGATCGATCTGGCATAATTAATTCAAAAGGAATTTATTTAAATGTGATTCATTACTTCTTCATGAAGCTGGTCCTGGAAAAGATACGTTGGGAATTTGTATTAACTGTGTGCTGTCCTCACACGTTTTGTGGGTGCAAAGAATTAGATTATTTTATAATTTTTCTAGAAGTTGCTTGGATGTATGTAAGATAGGAAGTAGGGAAAGGATTATATAGCTCTCAAGAGCAGAATAATATAAAAAGAGTTTTTGTAATGTTGTGTACTCATAAGAGTGTAGGAGTAAGAATTTGCTCAGCAAAAGAAAGACTGTAATAGTGAAGAGAAGCAACTTAGTGTGATGATTTTTTTTTTTGAAAAAATCAATATAATATAATATCTCTGGGTTTTGTGTGTATGTTTCAATTTCTTGGTTTTCAGTGTTAAAATTAGACTTATGTTGTTTCATTTCATGCTTCTCTACTACCTCTTGTTTTCCTACAAAGTGGTATCAGAGCCAATGGTGAATCTGTGTGAAGTAGTCACTGTCTAGTCTGAGAAAAGCCATAAGGTGTCTAGGAATTCATCTAGTATTACAATTAGGAACGATAGTTATGTCTACAAGTCTTAGAAGCTTGTCTAGGGTTAGAAATTAGCAAATGTTTATGGTAGGCCATTGAGAAGAGGCCACTTCAAAATAATAGTTTGTAAATTGTTGAAAAGTAAACAAAAGGTTGCAGTCCTTCGAGAACATCAGAGGAATGAAGGAGAATGCTTGAAGAAAAATTATTGAGAAGAGCTAGAAAAGTTGTATTTTAACAAAGAGAAGAAATCACTGTCATAAGAGAAACTATGCAAAATCTTATAAGAAGAAGCTGTTACAAGGAGGTTTTCAATTTTGTGAAGATAGATAGCAGTCAACTGTTAAAAAAAAAGAGGCTGTGTTGAAGTAAAGATTGTGTAGAACATCGGTTTCTTGAACAAACGAAGAGTTGCAAACCCAGTTGCTGAATAAGGGAAAAACAAAGACTATAGAAGATTAAAGGCACACGAAGCTGCTAAATCCTTGTAACGAAATCAAGTGAGGTAAGCTGAAACTTTTTGTTATAGATGGGAAAAATTGGAAAAAGGGTTAAAAAGGAAAATGAAAATTTGGCAACTGCAAAAGATGTTTTAGAAGAATAATTAATAATGCTTAAAGATGAACTGGATAATGTTAAAAGGAATAATGGGTTTTATTTTGAAAAAATTAAAGAGATGCAGAAAGAGCATTGTATACTGCTAGAAGAAAATGATGATATTAAGAAATAATTGGGAAAAGTTAAAGCTAGAAATGGAAAGCTAGAAGAAAAGTTGAAATCTTTTGAGGAATTTGAACAAAGAGTAAAGTTGTTTGATGAAATAAAGAAAAAGAGTGTAGATTTGGAAGGAAAATTGAAGAGATTGGAAGAAGCAAATAACTTACAGCTGAAGGAAATCACAAAATTAAAAGAATAAAATGATAAATTAGGAGCATGTAATGAATGTGTGAAGTAAAAGTCTTCAGCTTGTGATGTTTCATGTGACACAATAGAGTTGTGTTCTTCATTTGAAAAATTTGATTTTGTTGAAAATATTGGTGATGAAAGATGTCAAGTTGAACATGTTAAAGAGTTTGCAAATCTTGCTAGCTATGATAATATATTAGAATCTGCCAAAGATGCTATTTGTTTTGAAAACAATGTTGGGTTAAAAATTATGAAAAGAATGGGTTACATAGGACAAGGATTAGGAAAACATGATCAATGAATGCGAGAGCCAATTGAGGCTACAATGAGGCCAAATTATGAAGGTCTCGGGTATGTCCTAGGAAAGGGGAATGGTACTACAAGTATAGGTAAATTTGTTCATGAAATGAAGATTGTTGAGTGTTCACATTGCCATAGAAAAGGTCATACCAAGGATAAGTGTTGGGATTTACACCCTTGCAGTGTTTGTGGTTCAAAGAATCATTGTGAGAAAATGTGTTGGAATAAAGTGTCAAAAAATAAATCTATTACAGAATACATAAAAATAGACTGTGGATGGGTCTATGAATCAAGTTGGCAGAAGCTAACAGGTATGTTCAAGAGATTGTACAAGTGTTCATATGTGAAGATCAATAAAAAATATGAAAGGTATGTCAAAAGAGATGAAAAATGTTTTGAGTGAAAAAAAATTGTTGTCTAATGAAACACTTTTAGATTGTGAAAATATTGAAAGTTCCATGTTGATGTTTTGAAACAAGAGTTGGTGAAACTGCTACTGCAGTTGAAAGAGCCAAATGAATGGCATCATTATTGAGAATTAAAAAATAGGGGTTTGACAGATTTGATAAGTTAGAAAACATTGTTGTAATCACAGAACAAAGAAGTGTAAGAAGAAGCCACAAGGGTTTCCAAGTTTGAGTGTTAGAAGTCTCATAAGCAAGGGGTTATGTGGAAGGAGATACAAAGATTCAGAGAAGTAGCTGAAGCTACCACAACAAAATTTAAAGTTTGGTACAACAACAACTGTTAAAATAACTAGTTAAAGTAATGCTCATGGATGCTTTGAAAAGCAGGCATATGAAGTTGTCAACAAAGAAAATGGAAATACAATTTGATTGTGGGTTGGAGAGAAGCCATCATCACATGAATGAATAAAAAAAAAGGAGGTAACATCCGCAGCTGTTAAAGGACACCATTTGAGGTTTGATTATGTAGAAAGTGATATAAGATGATAAATGGAAGATTACAAGACTCAAAAATCTGGAAATTGTTTGGATTAAGGAGAAGTTTGAAAAAAGTTACAACAATTAAAAGGCGTCATGGTTTTTATGGCAGCAACCACAATGTGAAGAGTTTCTTTTGGAAGAAAATGTTTGTGTTCTTGGCCATATCCAATGATTGCAGGACAAGGAAAGGAAGAAGAGGTTGAAGTTTTTGAATAAAATGTTGATCAGAATTATGGACCAAGGAGGAAGAGATAGCCAGAATACAATTACATCTATTGGAGGAAAGTGAAACAACTTTTGGAGAAAGAAATAACATAGTGAAATGCAGCAACATTCAGTAAGCAGTATTTAGACAAAAGATAAAACCAATGACAGGATTCCCAAGCACCAGTAGTGTGACTCCATGGGAAGAGTTGAGAAAAATCAAGAATGTCATTGAAAGGAATGAAGCCACAAAACAGATTGAAAAATAATTGCATGATGTAAAAAAAGGGGAATATTGAGAAAGTCCAATCAGTCTTAAAAGAAAATCTTGTAAGTAGAGAACGAGAAGAGATTCAAAGGTTAACTAATGAACACAAAGCTGCACTTGAAATGAGAGAAATCATGCAAGATTAGAGAAAAATAAATTGAGATTCATCTAAAAAAGCTAGAGATAGAAAGATATGAAATGAACATTTCAAAACAAATTCTTGAAAATCTAAGGCAACATTGAAAGAAGAGGAGATCAAAGAGTTTAAATCAGCCACAACTGATCAAGAAGAGTTTGGATTGTTATCAGCAATAGCTAATAAAGAGAACAACTGATATTTGAGTAAGATTTGCAAAGAGCTTGAAGCTGCTAAGCGTAGATGGTAGAAAAGATCGATGTTGCAGCAATTGGAAGAAGCTAATAAAGAAATATGGTCGATTTCAAGTTAGAGGAGGTTGAAGATCCAGTCAGAGCCTGCATTCATCAGAAAAAAGAGTTCAAAGAAAGCAGTTATAGAAGGTTGATGACGAGAAGAAGTGTGCATCCAAATTGCTGAAAGATGAAGGAGAAAGATTGAAACAAAGAGAGGAGAATTAGAAAGCTGGAGAATGCCACATCATTCGTAATAAGATATGAGATTGACTTTGGGTTGAGCATTGAAGGAAATTAATGAGAACATATGGGCATCATCAATTGCAACAGTCGTGTTTAAGGGGGAGTGTTGGAGTTTAACCCTGACTGCTGGCTACCCGCGGAATTGCTGCTTCCTTCTTGGCCTGGTGCGGTACAATGGTATTTCCGCCATATCGCATCCCTCCTTCTAGTTGCCCACGGTACTGCGGTCTCCCTGCCATACTGCGGCCAACCTTCCAACTCTCGGTGGTAGCGCAGTTATACCACGGCCTCGTGGTCTGCTATCTCCCACCTCGCGGTAGCGCGGTTTCTCTCAGCTCCTCACAGTATCACTAGCTCCTTTGGTTATATCTGCGGTGGTGCGGTTCCCTCGTCTTACCGCAACTTCTTCATCGGCCTCTCACGGTGGCGCGGTGACCCTGCGGTCCCGTGTGCCCATCTTCTGCCGCTCACTGTAGCGCAGTAGCTCGTGGCTTCACCGCGATATCATGGTTGTGTTTGGTGCCCCTCGTGGTAGAGCGGTACCCCATGGTACCACTGGGATTTCTCTCTCCTTGAGTGGTCGTGCGGTTTATTCATCCCTTTTTGGTGGCGTTTCTTCATGTGGAGATCGATCTGGCATAATTAATTCAAAAGGAATTTATTTAAATGTGATTCATTACTTCTTTATGAAGCTGGTCCTAGAAGAGATACGTTCAGAATTTGTATTAACTGTGTGCTATCCTCACATGTTTTGTTGGTGCAAAGAATTAGATTATTTTATGTTTTTTCTAGAAGTTGCTTGGATGTATGTAAGACAGGAAGTAGGAAAAGGATTATATAGCTCTCAAGAGCAGAATAATATAAAAAGATTTTTCGTAATGTTGTGTAC
Organism: Sequoiadendron giganteum; assembly: GCA_007115665.2. Classification (NCBI taxonomy): domain Eukaryota; kingdom Viridiplantae; phylum Streptophyta; class Pinopsida; order Cupressales; family Cupressaceae; genus Sequoiadendron; species Sequoiadendron giganteum. The sequence continues at coordinate 103,963,039 of CM021103.1, forward strand.
TCAGAAGAGTGTAGGAGTAAGAATTTTCTCAGCAAAAGCAAGACTGTAATAGTGAAGAGCAACAACTCAGTGTGATGAAAATAATTTTTTGAAAAAATCAATATAATATAATATCTTTGGGTTTTTTGTGTATGTTTCAATTTCTTGGTTTTCAGTGTTAAAATTAGACTTATGCTGTTTCATTTCATGCTTCTCTACTACCTCCTGTTTTCCTACAAATATCACATTTATAAAAAATACAGTTTTTAGATTTAAATTGGAAAGCCAAATGAATATGTTTAGCCATATGAATGGGCTCACATTACTTATAGAATAGTTAGCAAAGAAGAAGATATAAAGGTAGTATTATTGAATATATTGTCATCAAATTATAAGAATGTGACTTCTACATTAAGTCAAATGCACTCGTAATCATTACATTATATGATATCATCATTGTTGGATGAGAATAAAATGTTAGTGCATATAAAGTAGAATAAAATTTAGAAAATATTTTATTTTAAGAAACAAAATAGATAGAAGTGTCTATATGTATATGTATATATATATTAATATTTTTTTTGAGTTTTACTGTTGTAAGAAAATATGACATAGTATGTGGATTTACAAAGTTAGAGCTAATGACATTCTACAAGGAAAGGTTATACATAATAGTAAGAAATATATTGTTCATAGCAAAAGACCTAATAATTGAAGATTCTAACATTGACTCTAAAAAAAGTTTTGAATGGAGAAGAAACTAATTTTTTTTTTAAGTGATCAATTGAATCTTCAAAGTTACGAAGAATATGAGAGGTTTATCTCAATAAAGGTTGATATCTAATCATTTGAGTGTACTTGAATTCGAGAGTTTATGAAGGTAAATTTTAAGAACATGAGAATTTAGCAAAATAGAACATGATAATTATACTACTTGAGGGTGATGAGGAGTTTTATGGAGTACCTCCATAATTTTGCAATAGAGAAAGAAAAGAAAATGATTACAAGAAATTTGTTTTCTATGTTTTCTATCAATCAAGTTTTAAATTGTTAATACTATAACACTAAGAGTATACACTCTAATACAAATAATTAGAATAGTCTATTATATAAATATATGCTAGTTATTATATTAACTTTGTTTGTTTTTTTATTAAAGGGGAGGGTTAAAGTTAATGAATAAGTGCACAAGCATGTAGTTGATAATTTGTTAGAGAGCTAATAACGTTGATTTCAGATTGATAGTATGGTGACTTGATTAGATCCAAAATTATACAACTGTAAGAGTTTGTTGATCTTCTTAGAGACTATATAAATCATATAATCTTCTTCAATTGAATATTTAGAAAGTTCCATCTCTTCTTACATGAATCATTTGTGTATATCTTTTTTCTTTATATTTGATACAATTACTTGTTATTTCAACAGTTGCCGGTGAATTGCTGGTGGTGAATTTTCCCATGACGAATTGTTGACAGTGAATTTTCCTACGATAGATTGATGAATTGCTGACGATGAATTTACTTGATGCCTAAAATAATATCTATAATATTTCTACATTTGAGAATAATACATATATTTCTACAATAGATATATGAATTGGAATGATCGCGAATCGAACTCATAATGTCTATAAACCAAAGATACGTATCATGTTAAGACTGGTGTGCCTCAGTACCTCATTCAAAAGAGACTTTAACTCGTATGTGGTATCGCATTTCAGTTCATCACCAAATATTTTTCTTCTTGCCACGACAGCCATAATGTTTTTTGTTTTGTTTTGTGCATGGAGCTTCCACATCTATCCGATGGAGCAGGCAAATAATGAAGTGGTTTGAAAGCCATACCTTTTCAACATCTTTGTATTTGTGATAGCACTCGTAGTTTAAGAGAGAGGGAGAAATTTTGGGATAGTGGGTAGTCAAAGAGGGCGGATTCTTCTCTCATGCAAGTGCTATTGAAAACTGTAGACAGAAATTGCAGCAACCGTCATCACTGCAAACGCTTCAGTGTTTACTAAACTGCGTTTTGTTTGTTTCGCGGGACGCTCCTCGTCACAACTGTGCTCTCCTTTTTCCTTGTAAACTGGCAGCCTGCTGTTTGTTTTTTTGTGCAGCCTGTTTTTCGTACTGTCTATCAGAATGCATCTGTATAGTATTCTTAATTAATTAATAAATACAGTGAAATGTACATTCTGATGATGTTTGGGTAGACATCACCCCTATTTTATCCTTCAACTCCTTTAAACTATATTTTTATAAAGTTGTTTAAATTAAATTTTTTTATGAGAAAAAGAATTCAAATTAATATAATTTTTTTTTTCTTTTTTTTTGGGTTGAAGGCATTTAAAGAAATAATCATTTTCTTTTTTGTAATATCGTTTTTGATTTATTAAAAACTATTGTAATAGTGAAAATTGTATATTCAATTTTGATTGACTAGGTTTAATGTAATAATTTGTATATAAGTAGCATGAGTTTTCCATAGTCTATGAAGTATAATAAGAATGCTTTTTTATTCACTGGTGGAACCCTCAAATTTTCATATTCCACTGATTCAAATGTCCTTACTTGAACAGTTTCTTGGTTTAATATGTTACAAGGTTTTAGGGTTTTATGTTACTTGGTGGGTTTTAATTGGCACATTTCTTTTATCCTAAAATCCTTGTCTTTTGGTGTAATCTCCCATTGACATGCTATGGTCAATCTTTGGTCAGTTTAAAACAACTTAAGTCCTTTGTATCCATGTATTGACCGACCCCTTGTACCTAAGGTTTCCCCGTTTACTCGTTGCATAGTATTTCTTCTTATCTTGGTCCGGGGTTTATTATTTTATAAAGTTAAAAGGTGGGAAATGTTTGGATTTTACTTCCTTTGCTAAAATGGTCTTAAGTCCTTTTAAGTCCTTATGCATCATTATACCTAGTTGGTCCCCCTTTTAAAACAACTTGTGAGCATGTGCTAATTACCCTCGCTTAAGTTCTCACTTATCGCTCAACATATCACCCATCACAGATTGCTTCATGACCATTTATCAACAATTAGCGATGAGTGATGAACCTTTCCCTTTGCATCACTCATTGTGAATGGGTGTTGGACCTTGAGTTTCATACTAGTGATGCACGATATGAAGGATTACCTTACTATCGCTAGCTACTTTTGTATCATTGATTGTCCAAGTGCTTCAAGTTCTAAAACAATGATGCACGATAACACTATGGTATTTTGTATGCACTAAGCCTATCACTCATCGCTAATTGTTGCTTTATTGTCTTCTCCTTATTAGTGATGAGCGATGAAGTCTATGGTTCCAGTATTATATCACTAATCTGAGGATTGTTGAAAGTGATGTCTGCATGACCTTCGATCCTACTGCAAGTGACACATGGCCAAATTTGGAGTTATTGCTACCTTCCATCATTGATGTGATTCAATTATTAAGATGTGAATCAAAAATGAGCAATAGCTGAAGAATAAAGACAAAGAAGAAGACTAGATCTAACAACTAAGATCTTGTCGCATATGATGTTCATATCACTGATAGAATACACAAAGAAAAGGGAGTATTGGTGATGAGAGATGGTCTATTAAGTCTAGTGCCCATCGTGATTACAAATGGAGGTCTAAGGGATATATCAATGATGAGTGATAGGATATTCAATGGAGTATTCCCCTCATCGACGGATACTAAGGCATCATGATCCATTCAAAGGAGCAAAGATCAAAGTAGCGATGAGCGATGGTTTCCAAAGTAAAAGGTGATTAAGGAAAAAAGGGGCGACGTGGTGACATCAAAAGGACATTGCTAAAAGAAAAAAGAGAAAGTGAGAGAATGAAGAAGAGCCATGGATGGAGTTTTAAATCAAATTGATTAACGACCATAATTCAAACTTAAATGACTAAGTGTCAGTTCACTCGTGTGATATTTCTTTCAAGCATTAATGGTGAATACGCTCCATTCCTTAGCCATAAAAAGGTTGTTGGCTCATTTTTCCTCACAATTGCAACCATTTGAAGCAGAAGAATTTGGTCAAGTTTGAGAAGAAGGGTGTGAAGATCTCAGGCAAAGAATTGCAGACATTGAAGACAAAATTTCTCCCAGGTAAGCAAGTAATTTCACCCCTCTGTGTCAATTGTGTTTGAATTAAGTTGGTTTAGGGAGTTAGTGAAAATTTCTAAAAGCTTTAGGTTCTTAGGGTTTGCAAGGGTTTGGATATTTTACAAATTCGCTTAGGTTGGTAAGAATCTTGTAGGATTTGGGAAGGTTTTTATTCTGTAAATTTCTTTCTTGAGAACATAAACTAGTAAGCCCCTTTCGTAAGTGAAATTTGTAAAACCCTAGCTATAAACAATGAGCCAACCTAATGAATCCTTGGGAGTAGGGGTAAATCAAAACAGAAAAAATCCTAACATTGTCAAACCTAAGCCAAAGGTCTCAAAGAAGTCTACAAAATCCAGGGGAGAGAAGAGACATCTTGTTTGGTTTATGGAAGGTGAATCTAAGGAAATTGATGAAGGAGGAAAGTAGATTGGTAAAAGGCCAATGGGGTAAGGTGTCATGACTAGTAGATTGATTGACAATGCTTCTACAATTGGTGAAGTCCCTCTACCACAGAGTGGTTGGGAATTATTCTTGTAAGCCTTCAATAAAATATATGCTAAACATCCAGCCCATCACCTTTGGGGTTTCAACCTTGGAAGGTTGGTGGTACCAAATGTGTTTGTTGAAGTTGATCTAATACTGGAGTTGGAAAAACATTATGATCCTAAAGACATAACAATCAAAAGTGAGAATGGAGCCCCACTCCTTGACATCACCAGAGATAGGATTGTGGAGGTGTTTAAGCTAAACCTTAATTACACTGTCAGCATCAATTTTTCTAATTTATGCAATGAGTATGAATAAAACAAGTATGGATATAGAAAACACGTGCTTGCTAGGCACAAGAAAGATGATAAATGGGGTTTCAGTCCTAAGGATTTGGAACCTTTTGATTGTGAAGAGTTTACTAACTATTTTGAAAGAACACATACTATTGCTTGGATCAAGTATCAGATCGCAAGTTTGATACAAGGATACCAACAACTTTGTTGGTAATGATAATTGATATTCAAAATTGGAATTTCAATAGGGGATTTGATTACACAACGCATATTGCAGAACAAATGCATAAGGGGTTAATTGAGTTAAAAGATGGAAGTGTCCCATTAGTTTTCCCCCACTATTTTTTATTAATGCATATGATTCTTTACATTGGACAAGAGAAGTGGAAGAAACAAATCAAACTAAGGAAAAAGGATGAGGAAGGTAATGATTTTCCTGTCCAAATGTGGATTCACATTTGGGACCAAAATTGTCCATATTCTAATTATTTGGCTTTCTGCAATGTTTTGAGGTTTAGTGTTTTGGAGACTTTGGGTGTGGCACCTCTTTACAAAATTTCAAGAGTTACGAGGGAGATTATGTGCCCTAAAGAGCTTAAAGAGGGATCAACAACACCTCACAATTGGGGTGATTGGTTTTTGCACTCACAATACACTTTGATTAGAGCTTATGGAGCCAATGTGGAACTTGACTATTTACCACTTTATGTTTCTAATAGATTGGAATTTATGGAGCTTGTGTGGCAACTGGAATTCATGGATAAGGAGAATTCTAGAACTCCAAGAGAGGGTTCAGTGATAACACCACAATGTACTTTTTCTTATTTCAAGGCTACTACCAAAGAAGGGTATGAGAAGTTTGGGATAATATTGAATAACCTTAGGCTGCCAGTTGATGAGGTTAGAAACTATGACCCTGAAAGGTTTGTGAATGAGATGAAGAGCAAGAAAGGTCTATCTAGTTTCTCCCACCATTTCTTGTATACTAATGATGTAATAAGGAATCTAACAATTGATAGTGCAATAAGATCTAGGAAGAAAGAATGGACTACCATATGTGACATTGAAGAAGATATAATGAAGATAAATTCTTTTTATATCAGTCCATATGATGAGATTGAGAGCCCTTATGAAAGGGCCATGAAAAAACTAAAAGATTACCAAAGTGGTGAGTTCAAGGTAAAGGTCAAGGAGGCTACTGAGAAGGCACAAGCCCTCAAGGAGGAGCGACAAGAAGCTATGAAGATTCAATAATAACCTCTGAAGGTTGGTGAAGGGGGCAACGATCTGGCTGAATACTTTGCAACTGAATTTATTGGAGATGAAAAATTAGTAGAGCATCTACTTGACAATCAAGAGGTGGAGAGAATATTTCCTTGCCCTCAAATAAAAGATTCTCTTGATCTATATGTTCCCCAATATAGAATTGTGAAGTGGGAGTACAATGGAGAAACTAATGATGACCCTAGGATTAAGGCATGTGATTAGTTTCTTGTTGATGATGCTTTTGTTCAAACCAAGGAGTTTAAAGAATTCATCATCTAGCATAGAATCCAAGATATAAAAAAGAGAATTGAAGAGGTTAAGGCTAGTGTAGACCCTTCTCAACAAGAGGAGGCAGAAAAGGTAGAGGAGGATAAGATAATGGTTGAGATAGTAGTTATTACTCCTATTGAGGCTGAAAAATTTGTTAAGGAGAGTGATGGAGCCTCACTACTGCTATTACACTTGATGCATTAAGAAAGGACCCTCAATCCTCTATGTCAAAAAATAATTTTGATAATCATATATTTGGTTCTGGATTTAGTCCCAAATTGCATACCCTTGCAATTTGGTTAGTTGCTCCAAATACAGGAAAGGCTAAAGCGGTGAAATCAATTGAGGAAGTCATTGGATTAGTTGTGGTAAAAAGAGCCACTAATATAACCCCCATCCAAGCTGCAAAGTTGACTGTGCATGCTACCATGCTGAGTGTTGACATTGTGTTACAAATTTTTCACCTACAACTCAAATTGGCAGAGATAAAACAACTTTTGTTCATTTTAAGGTGAAAGATTTCAATTAATTTATGCTTTTCTTAACCATTACATATATTGGAGTTTAAAAGAGAAAGAGTTCAGTTTTATTGGGCAATGTGTTTCATAATGGAAATAATTTAGTTTTCCATTTAGTGTTTTACATCATAAAAGATACTGCATGAGATATTAAAGTATTCCTTTCATTCATCTTGCAATGATTTATACACTTTATAATGTTTCATTCATTTTGCAAGGGAGATATATATAGAATGGTACAAGATTGCAAAATGTTTTTTTCACATTCATTGAAAAGAAATGAGAGATCAATTGTCCCACACAAGCTGTGGGAGTAGCTAAACCAACACATCACAAGGAAATGAACTATACAATTGAAGATAAAAAGGAAAAGAAGCACATAATAAAGAACATATCCATCATTGCTTGTTGGTCTTCATTGCTGTTGCTCCTACTTGCTCTTGATCTTGAGTGAACTTTCATCATGTTGAGAAAAGCTATTAGAGCTTCGAATATGAATTTTACTATGTGCTCTATCAACATAAATATAATACATTTCTTATAATGTATTGATGCATTGGATCAATAAACATTTGTATGCAAGAGAGCCTCGAAAATGAAATATCACAAGAACATTGAGCTTTATTGTTTTTTAGCTAACATTTTTGTTCATTGTGTAGGTATGGGTGAGTGCACCAATCTATGACACAATTTTGATGCCAAATCGGAGAAAAATGAAAAAAAAGTCAAAATAGGCCATTTGGCACACACCAAATTTGGTGCTCGCCAAATTTGGCATGGCATGCGCCAAATGGAAAAGTCCTTTTAAAACAAAAAAAATGCATTCTATCTTTATTTTTTTGTTCATCTGTAGCTTGGCTTGGAGGTTTTTATCTTTGCAACTCGCGCTCGCCAAATCTCTTCCACTTTTTGCACTCTTAGCTTGCAATTATTCATGAGGATGCCACCAACACATCAAAGAGGTTGAATATTGTGAAGAGGTATGCATTTTTATTGTTTTTATTTCAAATTTGATATAGAATGTTTATTGAAATAGTTTTATTTAATAAAGCTCTATTCTAATTCTCAAGGAATGAATCTCCACCTCCAAACATTGAGAATTCACAATCACCCCCTCATGGAGAACCTCCTATACAAGAACAACCTAAAACCCCTCCATCAATTTATAGGCATCCTCAAGGAACACAAGAAAATATCCTAAATCAAATTGAAAACAATAAAATAGACATTGAACAATTAATTGGAAGATTAACCGAGCATGCCGAAACCCACCCTTATAGGAGAGGGATTGTCAAATCATTGAAGTCAATTGTATCTCATGTAGGAGAAATGAACGAGAAAATAATTTTTTGGTAAAATAAGAGGCATGAGATAAAAAAAAATTATGCTAGTGGTTTGTCATATGTAAATGTGAAAAAACAAAAAATTAGCAAAGCTGACTTGTGTGCCCTATTTAGTGACCCGAGAACCAATGCACCTTTGTCTTATGCATGTAGGAGGTTCCCCATCCATTGGTGCCACCATGAGTTAATTAAAAATAAATTTTGGGAGTGGTGGTGGATGGTATTTGACCAACCTCCATGCAATAAACATGAGGTACCGCAATACTTTTTGAGGAAACTCTATTGCGATTTTTTCCTTAATAAGATGCCAAATTATTTTAACATCTTAGACTTTCAGGGTAGAGGTGGGGGCTCCACACATGATAGACCTGTTGCACAACGTAATCCACAGTTGGCACCGAGACCCTTGGCCAAACCCATGGTGGAGCATGTCATCGTTCCTTCCATTGTTAAGGATAATGTAGAGGTGAACAAGCTAGACTTGATTAGCTCACTCACCCAGACCATTATACAGTGTGTGAGGCCTCTAGTAGAGCCTGAAGTGGAGGAGAAGTGTAGGCCCTGAGGTCCACCCCACTATTGTGGTGCTTATGGTGTTGTTTGCACGTACAATTATCAGAGTGCTCGAGATGCAACTACACAACCTACATCGGTTTCAAATTCAATGGATTTTATAGATGATTTGATGAATAATACATTTGACATTGACACTCAGGTAAAATTCAACAAGTTCATTTAATTTGTTTATTAAATTATATTTTGAAATTTAAGAATAACCAAATTATTAGAATATCAATATGATGAAATTTCGGTGTCAAAGTGTTCATGAGAGACGCTCCATTCCTGTAGACCCTTATTCATTCTTGATGTGAGTCCACAAGTATGCAACTAGTATTAAAGATATCATTAATGCATTTGAACATTTGAATGTTATATTTGAATTTTTTTCTCATAACATGCTTTTGATGTCAAAAAGTTTCCTAGTGGACCTTCGACCTCCACACCTTACAATTCATGTCCTCAAACAACTTTACTCAGGTAGCCTTTATTCATTAATGGTATTGTAAAACAATGTTAGCTAGTTTTCATAATTTTGTGAATACAAATCTAAAAAATTGATGAGAAACAAAAAAATTGGTTGGTCATGTGAGATTCTAATTATATTTACCATTCAATGTCGATCTCATCCTTCCATTCCTTTCATCACACATTTTTTAACCATTTTATATCACATAGTAATCCTCACTTCATTCATGTGAACTTCATTGTGGCATTATCACTATGTTGACAACATATGCAATACAAATCTCAATCAGCACTGAACTTTGGCATATGCGAGAGTTTGGACTATCCTACTGGACTTAGTACTTCAAAAAAATTATGATCTATAAGCACTATACTATAGTCTCAACTAAGGCCAACCATTTACACTTCCATTTATGATAGTTATAAAGGGACTACCTAAACTTCTTTATATTACTGTTAGATATGTTGTTTCATTTGTAGTTGTTGACATCAGACAACCCTAGTGATGTTGGTGGCATGATGGACCATGGAGTTGCTACAACAATAGCTAGTTCTGATCCATTGCGAAAGGTATGCAACATATTAGTTGATTTGACATTATATTTTATCTTTTATGATCTATTACAAAAAAAATCATGATACTAAATTATGTAGTAAAATTTATATCTTGATGGTTGCTACAGGTGGTTGTCACTCCAGATCGTGGACATGGTAATGCTGTAAATGTGCATGATGACTATATGTATGTGGTAAGTGATTATATTTTGTTATATGTCATTCCACAATTCAATTTATATGTATTAACATCTTTACTTTTTATTGTATCAGTTGAAGGTTCAGAGTGAAGAGAGGAGGACTAGTGAGTGTGTTCGAAATACAAGAGAACCAACAGGCACTCCATCTAGCCAAATTTCAAAGGTAGCATGTGATATGTTTCCTTCCCTAGAGGGAAATGACTATGTATTAGGGTTGCTTGTTGTATGCCTATGTGGAATTTTGGAACATATGTTTTGTACTATCGATATATACATGACATTTTATGTCCATATGGCTCTTTTGTACTAAGTTTGCATGACTTTTTTGGATATATTGTTTATAATTTTATCAATATATATTATTGAATAGCCGTACGGTTTTTTGATTAAATGAAATCTTATTTTGCTACTGCCATTCTTGAATGATGTTATCATGCGTATTGTGTAAATTGTATGCTTGAATGTTGTAGGCATTGATTTTTTTACATCTAATGCTTAATTAATTACTGTTAACTGCTCAATAAGCTCCATCTAATGCGTATTGTGTAAATAAGCTCCATTCCTGGTGGTTTGTATCCTTTGTAATGCTTCAATTACTTGTGCCTCACTTATTCACATGTATGCTTCACTTATTCATATGTATACTTCATGTATATTGCATATATTCACATGTATGCTTCATGATTCTAATGTATAATTCATGTGTTCATGTGTATTCTTCATGATTCACATGTATACTTCATGTATTTGTGTGTATGATCCATGCTTCTTGATTTCTATTGTTGTCTAGTGGCAAGGACTTTAACACCAAAAGGTTTCAAATGAACTGTAAGAGCTCCTTCCCATAAAAAAATATCATAGCAAAATGTATTGCTTTTAATTCATGGATGAGGCTAGCATCCAACAACTAATGGTTTTGATTCTAAAGCTTAGAAATCATTGCATTTTCATCTATAGAACAAGTGGATGTTTCAAACCTCATGGGAATATATATATATGATGAAGAAGAAAACACAACTCATCCAAATTCACAGGTTCATATTACAAAAGACTCAAAAATCAATTAAATCACAAATCAATAATAACTTGTGTTGATTTGAACCAACTACAATTGCACTCCACAATAATTTCAAATTTTAAAATAAATCATCTTTTTTCAAATCTCTTGAAAATCAACATTTGCAATTTCAAGCAACTTTCTTTCCTTCCAACGCTTCATCTTCCTATATGACATCCATCCCTCTTTCTTTCTATTGTGTTCATTTCACCTTAGTAAACTAAATTCCTCTTGTCCAAGCAAACCTCCTTTATTATTCTCCCTTACGCCTCAAAATTCTTCCTACCAATGACTTGAGCTTTATTCCTTGCATCCTTTTTATTCTACATAGAAACCCACTCCTCCTCTACTCGTTGTAGCATGTTGCCTCGTATCCTCTCTTTTTTCTGCTCAAGATTTATATTTACCCAAATGTCTATATCTACATTTATTTTTAAATTAATTTTATTAAGCCCAACTTGTAGTGGCGTCCCTCCACTGTTGCTCTATTTCTCTTGAATTATATCTTCCTTTTCTCAATGCAAATTTCTACCCTTCTCCATGGTGTAGGTTCCACTTGATAATTCCCTTCACCACCATCCCTCTTTGTTTAAATATATTCCATCAAAGTTACATACTTTATTTACTTCTCAAGTCGCCTCCATCATATTCGGGGTTGTCCCTCTTTGGTTTTTGTTATTTTTACAAACATGAAAATCTAAACTTGCTCAAGCTTTTGCATTCTATGCCTTCCCTTATACTACGTGGTCTTTTGGCTACTTCTTCTTCCCATGCTAGCTTCCTTTACAAGCTCCAATCTACCTCTTATTTCTTTTAAATGCATCAAAATGATCCTCCTATTTCGACCACATGGGATAATCTCTTTCTAGCCTCCTTTGCATGGGCTTAAACCCTTTCCCGGTTGTGCAGAGTTGTGTCTTTCTTACCTCTTTTGTGCCTCCTCCTTTTCTTGTTCAATTTCTTTTATATCATGTGACTCTTCCACTTGGTGTGACCTTTGAGTTGCAATCAGATTTTATTTTCAACTGCTCTCTTGGAGCCTTTCATTTTATCCTCATGCCTTTTAATATTCCTCTCCATTTTTAATTTTGCTTAAACTTTTGTCTTCACACATGGAGAGTGGAATCAAACTTTAAATATTTATATGGATTTCTTCCAAATAAACATTTAGAGTAATCAATAAACAAGATGCTTGGAGGTTTGAATCAATTACAATAACATCAAAAATGCCACCAAAAATTGAAAAAAACCAAAATGGAAGAAAATCAGACAAACTATTTCTTTTTTGGTTGATGTGGATCACATGTGAACCCGGATGCTCCTGCATCAACATACCTCAATATACGTGGATCAATAGTTAGATGATCTGCCGGTTGAATGTAGCTTGGAGTGATTTAGTGTGTTTGAAAGCGAAAGAGGACCATGCCTAGCGTAAGCGTACCACCCAAATGCATCAAAATAGTTCATTTGGTCACACAAATTGCAGAATGAAAGTTGCACCATTTTGTAACTTTCAACTACTTGCATTTAACAAATTTTTCTCCAAGTGAAAATTTGTCACCACGAGAAAATTCCTTCAAGATAGCGAAAATTGAGAGAGGTTATTATAGAGGGGTCCAATGCAATACCATAGGTTCAAACAAGAATTTTCTAAGCATCATGGTATCTAAGTAACAACCTGTTGAAGTTTTCAGCCATTTTGCACTTTGGAATCTTAAGGGATTCAACTAGTTGAATGTAGCTCAGAGCGATTCAGCGTGTTTGGGTACAAAAGAGGACCATGCATAGCGTAAATGTACCCAACCATATGCGTCAGAATATTTTGTTTGGTCACACGAGTTGTATAACGAAAGTTGCACCACTTTGCAATTTTTAACTATTTGCATTTGACAACTTTTTCCCAAAGTGAAAAATTTCCACCATTTGAAAATGCCTCTAAGATAGTGAAAAATGAGAGAGGTTATTGTAGAAGGACCAATGCAAACTCATAGGCTCAGATGAATTTTTTCTAAGAATCACGATATCCAAGTAACAACATACTGAAGTTTGCAACCATTTTGCACTTTAGACTCTTAAGTGATTCTGCCGATTGAATGTAGCTCAGAGTGATTCAAGGTGTTTGGGTTCAAAAGAGGACTGTGCATAGCATAAAATTACCCACCCAGATGCATCGAAATAGTTTTTTTGGTCACACGAGTTGCAAAATGAAAGTTGCACCACTTTGCAACTTTCAACTACTTGCATTTGACAACTTTTTCAAAAAAAAGTCGCAACCATGGGAAAACGTCACCGAGAGAGGTTATTCTAGAGGTGTCCAATGAAAATCCATAGGCTCATATGAGAAGTTTCTAAGCATCATGGTATTTGAGTAACAACATGATGAAGTTTGCAACCATTTTGCACTTTGGACTTTTAAGGAATTCTGCCAATTGAATGTAGCTCAGAGCGATTCAACATGTTTGGGTGCAAAAAAGGACTATGCCTAGTGTAAACGTACTAGATGTGTTAGAATAGTTCTTTTGGTCACATGAGTTGTAGAACGAAAGTTGCACCACTTTGCAACTTTCAACTACTTCCATTTGACAACTTTTTTCCCAAGAAAATTTTTGCCACCATGGGAAAATATTTTTGAAATAGAAAAAAATGAGTGAGGTTATTGTAGATGGACCCAATACAAACCCATAGGCTCAGATGAAAATTTTTTAAGCATCACGGTATACAAATACCAACATGTTGAAGTTTGCAACCATTTTGCACTTTGGACTCTTAAGGGATTTTGCCGGTTGAATGTAGCTCAGAGTGATTTAACATGTTTTGGTGTGAAAGAGGACCGTTCCTAGCATAAACGTACCCACCTAGACACATCATAATAGTTCATTTGGTCACACTAGTTATAGAATGAAAGTTGTACCACTTTTTAACTTTCAACTACTTGCATTTGACAATTTTTCCCCAAGCAAAATTTTGCCAACATAGGAAAACGCCTCCGGGATAGTGAAAACCGAGAGAATTTATTGTAGAGGGGCCCAATGTGAACCCATAGGCTTAGAAAAGAAGTTTGTAAGCATCACGGTATCTGAGTAACAACATGCTGAAGTTTGCAACCATTTTGCACTTTGGACTCTTAAGGGATTTTGCTGGTTGAATGTAGCTCAGAGTGATTCAACATGTTTGTGTGTGCAAGAGGATCATGGATAGCGTAAATGTACCCACTTAGATGTGTCAGAACAATTTGTTTTATCACATGAGTTGCAGAACGATAGTTGCACCACTTTGCAACTTTCAACTACTTGCATTTGATAACTTTTTCTCCAAGCGAAAAGTCACCACCATGGGAAAACGCCTCCGAGATAGAAAAAATCAAGAGAGGTTATTGTAGAGGGGCCCAACACAAACCCATAAGCTCAAACAAGAAGTTTATAAGCATCATGTTGTTCGAGTAACAACATGCTGAAGTTTGCAGTCATTTTGAAGTTTGGACTCTTAAGAGATTATGTCAATTGAATGTAGCTCAGAGAGATTCAATGTGTTTGGGTGCGAAAGAGGACCATGTCTAGTGTAAACATACCCATTCGGACATGTTGGAAAATTTTGATTGGTTACACGAGTTGCAAAATAAAAGTTGAACCACTTTGCAACTTTCAACTACTTGCATTTGACAAATTTTTCTCCAAGCGAAATTTTTCCACCACGGGAAAATGCCTTCGAGATAGCAAAAACTAGTAGAGGTTGTTGTAGAAGTTTCGAATGAAAACCCATAGGCTTAGGCAAGAAGTTTCTATGAACCCCTAAACCTACAAATGCACAAGAACAACAAACATGGTTAGATTGTTAGATCAAATGCAAGAAAACAAGTATGAGAGATTCCCCATGAAATCCATCTATTTAAACTAAAATTAGGAAATGAAGAACAAAATACAAGAAAATCATTTAAATCCTAATCAAGCCAATAGATTTAAGATCCCATGGGGTAATTGGTGCCAATGGAATGTTGCAATTGGCCCTTTCCAAATTCCTAAGTTGCAATGTTGAGTGATTGAGAAATGGTCAAATCTCCAAAGAGATTTGAGCATAACCTTGTTACAAATTGTGAAAATGGTGATAGGTTGAGTGAAATGGTAAAAATTAGCTCTCAATGTGAAGAGAGTAGCTTTGCATGCAATTGTGGATGAGGATGAAGTTGAGTATAATAAGTTTACTCAAATTGTGGATGTTTGAATGAGAGGAAGAATATCTCATTTATAGATTCCCAAAATGGAAGAGAGAGTGAAAATAAGCAATGTGGGATCATTCAACATCCAATGGCCAAGTGCCACTTGTCAAGATGTGAATGGTTGAGGAATGAGTGCATTTTGGTCAATATGCATGATAAATGCCATTGGATTCAAATTTGAAATTTGAATGTGACATGTGAGAGGGAAAGAGGAATGGAGTTAATGTCACTTGGCTCAATGCAAAGGACATGTAAGAGGCTTTGAATGCCTTGTTGGAAGGACTAAGTCCATTTGAATTCAAATTCAAATTTGAGGGAATATTCCCCTTTTATGCCATGTGAGGGAAAATAGATGAATTAATAAATCAAAGTAATTGATTTATTGTGCAAGTTGCATTCTCTAGAGAATGTGACATAGGTTAATATTAAATTAATCAAAGTTTAATTAATTTAATGAGGAATTAGGAGATGTGACAATTTAGACTTAAATTTATGAATTGATTTAAGTCAAGAATTGAGAGGAAAGGTTAATTAAATAAATGTTTTGATTTATTTAACTAAAGGGGATGATGTTAGATTAAATTAAATAATGTTTAATTTATTCAATTTAATAAGAGGGTATGTGCAAGATCATGATGGGCCAAAAAGTGGCAATATGATGGGTATGTGGCTGACGACTTTTTTCTTACCCAAAATTGATGAAATGAAAAGGGTTTTTAAAAGATATTCTCAAATTTCCACCAATATAAATTATACTTTACTTTGAGTTTAATAAATAATTATTATTCATTTTCTATTTGAATTATGAATAAAGTCCTGATTGATAGGCTAATTGAAAAACATCTATAGATTTTAAATAGTGTCATATTTTTTGAATCCAAAACATGTGTCACATTCTATGCTTCAAGTAATAAAGGATTAAAAAAAATAAAATTTGAATTTCATTAAGTTTTGACCAAGTTAAGGTGGTCAGACATACGAGTTTTTTTATATTTTTTAAAAGTTGTAATAAAAAATTCATAACTAATTATTTACTTGGAAAAAAATTATAAAAAAATATGCATTACATCGGGACATGAGTCCTCTACTTATATCTAAAATATTATAGAAAAATATTATCATTTTATTGTGGTTAGGGTGGTCAGACAGACACCTACTTCTTATTTTTTCCTTGAAATTTAAGTACTACTACATTGAAATTTCAAATTTTCACCAAATAGATTTTTTTTTGTTTGTTTAAAACCTAGTAGTTTAGAAACTAAATTCAATTTTCTACATATTCTATTCTTACATATTTTTGAAATAATATAGATAACTTATTCAAAATTTTACGCCAAGTTGCCTAACTCTGATTTTTCTAAAAAAATTGCCACTTAAGGGCCTATTTTTTCCATGATGATCCTGCACATAACCAATAAGACTTTAGGTATTTAATCAAATAAGATAAATTATTTAACTAAAGAGGTATTAATAATTAATTAAATTAAATTGATTAATTTAATCAACATAGGAGAAAGACCTAATTAAATAAATAATGATTTAAGGGATGAAAGGTGTTTGATAAGCTGAGAGTATGATTCAAGAAGAAATGATGTTAGTAGGATTAGAATCAGGTGCATGCATATTTCCATGTCTACATTTTTCCCTCTTTGAAGCAATATACTTGTTGCATTGTTTCAAAGAATAAACTGCTGTGATCAAAGTTAAAAATTTCTCAATTTTTCAGATGCCCCACTGTTGCCCCAACGGAAGGATTATGTTGGTATATTGCCCCCTCGAGAGATCGAGTGAAAATGTTCAATTTTTCGATCGAGATCGCGATAAAATGCGAGAGGAGTGGTTCTATTGATTAGAGGACAAAAGATAATTCTTTGATGTAGACAATTCTGATGATGTATAGGCAGTCATCAACCATGGGTAGCCTCATATATATTTTGATACAACACACCGATTTTAGATAGAAATGTTAGTAAAGATAGAAGAATAAAAAGAATAAGATGGATGGAAGGAGGATCCAACAAGTTCACATTATTACCGATGATGATGATGTATTGCTTACCAGGAGTTGGGATTTTCAAAGGGCCAATTACTTTATGTTTGATAACACACATAGGTACGATGCATCAAGGTATAAAAGAACAGAATGGTGTTGTACCTAGTGTGATGGACTTTAACTCGTCAATCAGATAGGATAATTCTTGTTCACACTTGACATACAGAAACTTTGCTAGGACGGACCTAACAAAACAAGTATTCGCCAAGTTATTTTACAAAATGTCCAACAAGCACAACAGATAAAAAAGATAATGATTGTTTCCCCATTCCTTCCTCTCTAAACCTATTTTGTTTACGCATCATTGAGAGGTCCTTGGAATGAGTGCAAAATAAGACAAGTCATAAAGACCAAGATAAATTAAACAAACAAGCTGATGTTATTCATATCGTTAGCGAAGGCTAAACTACTACGGGGTACTTGATGCTTATGTCTATCGTGAGAAGGATTCATCCTAGGACATGTTGTGATCAGGGTTTTGGTGAGACTGATTTGGGTAATAAGCTTTTGATATTCCAAGTTGACCAACTTGCTTGCTTACTGACTTAGACTTTTGAGACTCTAACAGTTAGGGTATTCACTCTTGAACTTGCTAGACTTGCTTCTAACTGACTCACCAAAGGATGAAGGTGATGATTGATTTTATTATGAGTGATGATTATTGCGAGTGAAAGTGAGATGAGATGGATGCACCATTTTGGGTTTTTCAAATGTTTTGAGGCTATTTTTGGGAGGTTGAGATTTTTTTAGAAATGTTTTTGGATTTTGTGTCTCGGGGGCCGATCAAGGATGGCCTTGCCTAGTTTAAGCTTAGAGACAATGTAGTTCAGACGAAGGAAAACTTGAATCCATAAAAAGATAAATGGGCAAATAGATTGCTAGATTGCGATAGACGCTTAAAGGACTGACCTAGGGTGTGAAATAGATAGGCAAACGGATTTCCATTATGACATATGCTTAAAGGGCTGACCTAAAATGTCTCGAGGGATGATCAAAGATCAACCTTACCTATGTTCAAGCTCAAAGATGACGTAGTTCAGCAAGATGACTCTATTTTTGATGTTTTCTGACTTTTGGAATGATTTAGATGTCTTTGATTTTTTGATTTTGACGATTTGGATATGGATATGTGATGATATCAGTGCCCTACTTTGATATTTTGTTGAAAACCAAGCTTAAGGTTGATTGATCAGATCAATGGAATGATAGTTTGACTAAGTGTGTTAAGTCAAACAAAAGTGATAATGCACTTGTAAACTCTAGGAAGTTGTGTTATCCCAGAGTAAACTTGTACAGAAGAGGATGGTTTGACTAAGTGTGTTAAGTCAAACAAGTTGATGATGGATTGGATAATTTGACTAATTGTGTTAAGTCAAACAAGATGATAATGCACTTTTAAACTCTAGGAAGTTGTGTTATCCTAAAGAAAACTTGTACACAAGATGATAGTTTGACTAAGTGTGTTAAGTGAAACAAGGTGATAATGGATTGGATTCGATTGATCAAGATTGATGAAGCTTGATTTGGAACAAATTGTTTTTGATGATTGATGTGACGTTGACGTGCACATTAAACATGATTGATATGAATTGTTTGGATTGATGTTCGATGAAAGATAAAGCTTGATAAGGAACGTCATCCCGTCAAAATGTTCCATGGGCTAGTGATTCGGATTCGTGCTCACAAATTCTTGGACCAATTTGATTTCATGTTCTCCAATGTTCAAATCACCACATAGGTTGGAGGATATAGATCAAGATTTATTCTCGAAGCAAGATGCAAATATCTACCCCTAGTGTCTAGCAATATATGGAAGGCCATGGGTGGATTCTTGGATAGACAGATGGATGAATGGATATGGATCATCTTGCGATAAGATAAGGTGTTCAAAAAGTGGATGCGCCTTTGGATAGTGGTTCAAGGTTTAGATAGCATTGGGTAGGATGGGATCAATGAAAATGACCCATGTCAAGGTATTTACCACAAGAAAGTGTAAAGTGTGCACCAAACCTTCATCAATATCTAGATAAGGTAGATAAATGGAAATGTGTTGGATAAACAGTTCATGGATGAACGGATGATATGGCCGAAATGTTGGCTTTATTATGGATGTGATAAGATGCTTTCTCCTGAACTGGTACACATAGATGCTCGATTCTACACATGATGCATGTTTGCCAGGTTTTCATCATGGTACTTGTCCAAAGCATCATCGAAGTGGTTTTCACTTAGAGGACGATTTTTTTCTTTACTATTTTCAATCATTTTTTTGATTTTTTTTTATTTTTATATTTTTTTTATTGTTTTTGTTGTCACCAAGATGCCTGTTTGCCAGGTGACCATTTTTTTAGGATATTTTTTTGATTTTATTTATTTATTTATTTGTATTTTATTTTTTTTGTATTTTCTGAGAGATTTTAAGCCGATGCTGAACCACCTGGTGGTGCTGATGTAGATTATTTTGTCATAATGTGCCATCGATATCCTATTTGAAGAAGTTGCCTTGCCAAGATACGTGCACTTGAATGCAACTTTTGAGATCCCTGATCTTCTTTGTTGATATTGACGTTAACTTTGTCTTTGTGTGCACATTGCAATAGAGTGCATATTAAATCCTTATGATGAAGGGTCACTGCCAATACATGGTCAATGTGTGAATCAAATATCATGTGTGGAGGCGTGGATGGAGTGTGTTTAGGAATAAAAAATGGATTGGTTGATAGTTTGGAACCTTTGAGTCTCCAAACTTGGGAAGATGAGCAGTGATGGGTGGATACAAAAGTGTACGTGGAATTAGGACCAACTGCTTGATACACTTTGTATGTTGCTTGAGAAGCTTGCTTTCACTTTTGTGGACATTTTTGATGGATGCTTTTCCCTTTTTGATTTTTCCCCATAGTTTCTTTGACTGATGGAGTTTGATAGGGATAATATTTCTTTGTATTCTTTGGTATCCAAGTATATTTGATTTGTTCGATATGCTTCTTAGCTTCTTTTTCTTTGATAAGGTTCTTCATGCTTCGATTCAAGTATTTCTTTTGACGTTGGTCCCAATTTGTGGATGGGGTGATGGGTGGATGAAGATTCATGATGTGGTTGGTTGTAGTATTGACATCGGTTTCATCATAAGGATCCTTTGCGCTCCCTATGTTGACATTTGCTTGAGACGAAGTTGCCCCCAATTTTATAGAGGTATCATTGATATGTTTATATCCCTTGATTGTCAAATAACCAAGGCCTCGATGCTTAGGATTGCCAATAATCTGCACTGATTCTAGGATACCCTGTTCATGTAGGCCTAATCCTCTACCTTGATAATTCATTTGGTTCAAAACATTTTATTTACAACATGATATGATTTACCTTGGAAACAAGGTGTTAATCCTTCTCCGCTCTGTGGTGGATCTTCAAAAGTGACAAATTCTTTATTGATGAGGTAGCTTGCCCTAAGAAAGGTGAGTGATCCAACTTTATAGGTGATAGGATCTTCCATATGTGGGATAAATGCCTGATTGATATCTTTAGGTTGATGTTGTGAAATATCAAATTGTAATGCTTCTTCAAGAAGTGCTGATGCATCACTGTCCTTGTAAAAGTCTTTCTCATGATTCATTCTTGATATGCTTTCACATGATGTTTTTGATTCACAACTTCTATAGAAGCCTTCTTCATGACCCATTTCTAACATGTCTCTGGATTTCTCTATATCTTGATCATGTGCACAAATTTTAAGAGTAGGAGACTCTTGTCCCTTGGTAATGATGTCAAGAGTATGAGACTCTTGTTTTGAATGAAGATCATCTACGTGTCCATCCAAAGAAAGAATCTTATGGGTAGATGGAGGAGTTTATGCTATATGGATGTGATCATCATTTGTGGCATCTGGTATAGATAGGAGAGTGCCAATTAGATCATTGTAGTATCTTGGAGATACAAATTCTTGATCTTGGTTAATGTCAGAATTTCTTTCAACATGCTTTGGATCAAGTTCTTGACATGGGTCGATTTCAAAGGATGGATTATCTACAAGGGATTCTTGGACATTGTTATTAGGCATGGTAAGTGGCTCAATATCCTCTTGTTCTTTGAATGGATTTGGATCAAGTGTAAATTCAAAGATTCTTTCACTATTCTCAATTGTGAGGTTGAAGGATGTTAATATGCTTTGGGAGGGACCATTGCTAGACCTTGATGGTAGATGTTGGTCATGCTTCGGAATAAGTTCTTGAGATATGTCCTCTAACTTGTTAGGTGATGTAGAGACATTTTCAACATGATCATTTGTGGATGGATCTTGGTTTATGTAAATAGGATCAAATTACATCAACACTCCTTGAAATAGATCTTTGTAGGAGGGGTCTTGATCATGACTAAAAATGGCTCTTGATGTATGTTGATTTGATCATTGGATGAGGTGAAAACATCTTTGGAGGTGTTCATTGATGGATAGATCTTGATTATTGTTTTCAATAATTGTGGTGGGAATCTATTGCAAGCTCTATTGCGTGAGTAAGGTTTGCTGATATGCCTGCATTTGCATCAACAACGCTTGTTGTTGATCTTGCTGATGTTGTTCCAAAAATGCTTGTTGCTGGTCCATCTATTGTTGTTCCCATGAAGCCTGCTGTTGGTCAAGTTGTTGTTGCGCTAAAAAAACTTGTTGTTGGTCTAGCTGCTGTTGCGCCAACAAAGCTTGTTTTTGGTCGAGCTACTGTTGTGCCAACAAAGCTTGTTGTTTGGCTTGTTGCTGTGCTTGAAAATCTTCCAGGGCTTGTTGGTATGCTTGCAGATGTATTGCTTGTAGTTGCGCTTGGTATTGGGCTTGAGCTTGTGCTTGAGCGCGTGCTTGAGCTTGGGCTTGAGCTTTCTGCTTGAGCTTGAGCTTGGGCTTGAGCTTGAGCTTGTGCTTGAGCTTGCTGCTTTTCCTTAAGTACCCTCTGTTGGTTGGTCTTTTGAATGGTTTAGATTAGAGTGGTGAATGAATTTGCTACATTGGCTTTTGGTGGGATTGGGGGTGGGGCAAGAATGAGGCCAACCGTTGTGACAGGTGAAAGGGTTATGGTGGTGGTTGGGATTTGGGTCGTTGGAGGGGTGGTCGAGATGCTCAA
Organism: Sequoiadendron giganteum; assembly: GCA_007115665.2. Classification (NCBI taxonomy): domain Eukaryota; kingdom Viridiplantae; phylum Streptophyta; class Pinopsida; order Cupressales; family Cupressaceae; genus Sequoiadendron; species Sequoiadendron giganteum. Next base: position 103,985,510 of record CM021103.1, read on the forward strand.
TCCTTGAGAAGGCATGCTTTGGGATATTTGAGGACCGATTGATGTATTTTTCGTGGTGGCTTGAATGGTTGCCACTTGTTGCTGCAATATTGCAGGCAAAAAGAGGGAATTCGATGTGATGTTCACATTGCCTAGTTCTGAGAAACTATCAATGTTTAGGGGAGGAAAACCCAATCTGAGAGGTGATGTGGTTATGAATGGAAATGGAGGAAGAGATGGCATGCTACCTTGGAAATAAAAAGGATTAGCAACATCAGTTGTTCCAAACAAACCACCTTCTCCTTGTGGTAGAGAAGTTCGTATGTTTGATTGACATGATGGTGTAGCATGGAATGAAGATGAGCTGACGAGATTATGAAAGGTGAGCGAGATGTATGGGTGAGATGGATTTACCAGAAAAAGAATTATCCGGTGTGGTGTTGCCAGCCACCTCTTTGTTGGCCACAAGGCGATGCTTTTGTAACTCTTGAAACATGACACTCCCCTTGTTTACATTCGGTGAGGTTGGTGTGATGGCAAGGGTGGTGTGCAACATTTCTTGATTGATATTTGAAATTGGGGATGCGTTTGTAAGAGGCATGTCCATACTAGTGCTTGCGTCAAGGTTGGAAGGGAACTGGACCCCTCCTTCCGCTAATGTGCTTAAGTATTTGAACATAGCACTGACAATTTTATGGTGCTCTAGATTTTGAACCATTTTCATCATTTCAGATTGCGTCATCCCCATGTCTTCATTTGTGATGTCCTCTTCATAGCTCTCCTCTTGACGATTTTGTGATGGCAAAGAAGAGTTACTTGGGGGATTGTTTGATCCCACAACGTTTATTTCAGAGGTTAATTGACTCATGTCAATGGAAGTTGATATTTCGCTGATATTTTTCATTTTCTTCTTGTATTGTGATCTTGTTTGGACCATAAAAAATAGGGAGCGTTTGATCCTAACCTTTTAGGCTCAAAAGAGAAGAAGTAGGGAAGTCAAAGATCAAAGAGGGTGGTGATGATGATGGGAAAAATGGGTGAAGCGAGTGAGTGAAACCTTTTGGAGAACTTTTGAAGGGTTATGCTAAACTTGTTAGGACTTAGATTGATCGTGATGGTTTGACTATGTGTATTGAGTCAAACAAGATTGTAGTGAAGTTTTAGTCCCTAGGAAGTTGTGTTATCCTAATGGAACTTGCACAAGCGGGTGAATTGGCTAACTATGTTAAGCCAATGTGTTCATGAACTAGTGAACCTCAGGAAGTTGCGTTATCCTAGAGGTAAATTCATCCAAGAGATTTGACTATTTTGGCTAGGTGTGTTAAGCCAAGATAGGGTGATGTTGGTTTAGCCCTTTAAGTTTAGCATGAGTGATTTTTTCTAAAGTTCTCAAGAAGTTTGTTGATGGGATGAGATTTTATTGATGAAGAGATGGATGAGGATGACGACTTTGATCCTAGAATTGAACCTAGACACAACTCTCTTTACAAAACCTCGATGTTGAAGAACATGCTAGACTTCCTATGTGAGGAAAGCAAACCTCTCAAAATTTTTGGGATTTTGTTGATAGTAGAACGCATACAAAGTTGGATTATTCCTTGAAGCCTTTTTATAGAATCTGTATACTAGTCTTTCCCTAACTTCAAGGAGCATTTCAAGGCGTTGTTCATGGGCTTTTAGACTTATCCTTTTGAACCTTCGTTTTGGAATCTTGACCTTTTGGGAAATCATTTGGAACAACACATATGAGGTTCAATTTGTCTCTTATCTTGGCTTAATGAATTATTTTTACCAAAGACACTTGCTTGTTTATGTTTCAAACTATATGTCTAATGTCTCACTTTCTTTCTCATCCCACAAGGTCCATTGTGTGGAAATCAAGGAAAATAAGGTAAAAGTTTCCTATGTTTAGCCTTGTTGAAAACAAATGACGATAGAATCCAAACACTTCGAAACCTGTAAGGATATGATCCCTAGGGAAAGCAAGAGTGCTTAAATTCGTCAAAGGTATTTGTTTCCTATAGGGGTTTGAAATTTTGGAGGTCTTGTGAATGTTCATTTTGCAAATGTTTCTAGAACCAAGCAATGTATTCTTTACTTCCAAGCACTTTTTACAACCCTAGGATGATCGGACAATATTTTGTTGGGTTCCCACTTGGATGAATCCAACTGTGCATATTTTGTGTGAATGGCTAAATGCTTGACCACACTAGCTCCCCTCCATGGCACACACTCCTCGGTTCAGCCAAGCATTAGTACCCATGAATCTCCCATGGTATACTTTACATCTCCACAATAAAACTGCATGTATAACGTGGGGCGGCTTCAAAGGACATGACCTTTTGCACCAACAAAATAGACAAGGATTTGGCCTTTTCTAAACAAAGTGTTTTAATTCGGGCATTCTATTCGTGGGGGATTATCCAATGTTGGTGAGAGTTCATTTATGTCCATCTCATTGGAATAATCCTCATGATTCTTGAACTTTCCTCGAGAATCTACACTTGTACCGGTTGGAAGTCGCTTAGCTTTAGCGTGTTCCCGATTGGGTCATTCCCTTGGGTGATTACTTTTTCCCACAAGGTAGACCCTCTAAGATAAACAAAAGTGAATAAACATATTCATAGTTCAATCAACCTTCATTTAGAAAAAAAGGGAGAACACTCACAATAAGTTTACTCACACTCGCATGTTTTGTTCAATTGTTAGGTACCCAAATTGAAATGTGGAGGCAATCTTTTATGCAAGTTAGTGTCACCAAAAAGACTTTTGATTCTCAAGATCACCGTGAAGCGTGAGAGAAGTGCATACAACTTTTCAAACAAAACTACTTTGCAAAAAAGATTACAAGACACAAAAAACTCATGTTCATTTTAAATTCCTCAAAGCAATAATGAGTTCTTTGTAAGCACCAAAGGAAATGTGAGATTGCCTTGTTCAATTTGTTAAACCTTTAAAAAAAATCTAGTAAATTTGTCTAAGGTTATTTTTAGCCCCTTGGCAACTTTTGAAAAGAAATTTCATTGTTTATTTTAGAACCCAAAAGAAGTTTAGTGTTCCTAAGGCAAATGAAATTAAAAAATTCCTTTTAAACAAGAATCTAAAAATCCTTAAAGAGTGTTGAAGAACACTTTAGTGTTTAAGAACACTTTGTACTAGATGAGCATGGTGTCATAACGAATCTCCTTCTTTGCTTGTAAAAGGGAATTTGTTTGTTCTTTTTAAACCCAAAGTAAATCTAGTGTTTCTAAGGCCAAAGATATTAACAAATTTCTCTTAACAAGCAGAATTTTAAACTCCCTCAAAAGTGTTGAAGAACACTTTAGTGTTTACAAAACAATTTTTTTTGCATGATGAGTATGAGGTCATGATGAACTTCCAACCTATAAAATGACAGAAAACCAGATAGCAAAAAAGACAGCAAACTAGGTTAGAATAAAAAAATCCAAAGTTTAAAAAGAACATGTCAATTTTAGATCTCACTATTTTGCCACGACGCAGTTTGGGTAAAAGCAAAACTATATAGCGCCGCATGGTTGACTGTGGGTTGTGCTCTATAGAAACAAAGAGTGAATAAGTGGCGTGATATGGGTGAGCGACACAGTTTGGAAGCGACCCTGTTTATAATTTCAAATTTTACAAGTGGGAAAGCAGGAGCAGTGGAGTTTGGAGGAAATGCAGTGTGATATGGCACTGTGGTGTTGAAAGCGGTGCAATATAGAGCCGTGCGGTAGAGTTAGGAAATTTGAAAATGACAAGCGGGAAGAGAAAATCGGCGAGGTTTAGAAACTATGCGCGGTTCAGTATGGCACCGCTTCCCTGAAGGCGGTGAAGTATTACGCTGCGCCTATGAAAGCGGCTCAATATGATGCTGCATGGCTATTTTCCTGTGACCTACAAGAAAATGTTAGAAAAAACATGGAAATTTAAAAAACGTGATTAATTTCTTGAGTTTTCCCTCCTTCTAGTGCCAAAATGTGAACCCCTAAACCTGCAAATGCACAAGAACAACAAACATGGTTAGATTGTTAGATCAAATGCAAGCAAACAATTATGAGAGATTCCCCATGAGATCCATCTATTTAAACTAAAATTAGGAAATGAAGAACAAAATAAAAGAAAATCATTTAAATCCTAATTAAGCCAATAGATTTAAGATCCCATGGGGGAATTGGTGCCAATGGAATATTGCAATTGGCCCTTTCCCAATTCCTAAGTTGCAATGTTGAGTGATTGAGAAATGGTCAAATATCTAAAGAGATTTGATCATAACCTTGTTACAAATTGTGAAAATGGTGATAGGTTGAGTGAAATGGAAAAAATTAGCTCTCAATGTGAAGAGAGTAACTTTGCATGCAATTGTGGATGAGGATGAAGTTGAGTATAGTAAGTTTACTCAAATTGTGGATGTTTGAATGAGAGGAAGAGTCTCTCATTTATAGATTCCCAAAATGGAAGAGAGAGTGAAAATAAGCAATGTGGGATCATTCAACATCCAATGGCCAAGTGCCACTTGTCAAGATGTGAATGGTTGAGGAATGAGCACATTTTGGTCAATGTGCATGATAAATGCCATTGGATTCAAATTTGAAATTTGAATGTGACATGTGAGAGGGAAAGAGGAAAGGAGTTAATGTCACTTGGCTCAATGCAAAGGATATGTAAGAGGCTTTGAATGCCTTGTTGGAAGGACTAAGTCCATTTGAATTCAAATTCAAATTTGAGGGAATATTCCCCTTTTATGCCATGTGAGGGAAAATAGATGAATTAATAAATCAAAGTAATTGATTTATTGTGCAAGTTGCATTCTCTAGAGAATGTGACATAGATTAAGATTAAATTAATCAAAGTTTAATTAATTTAATGAGGAATTTAGGAGATGTGACAATTTATACTTAAATTTATGAATTGATTTAAGTCAAAAATTGAGAGGAAAGGTTTAATTAAATAATTTTTTGATTTATTTAATTAAAGGGGATGATGTTAGATTAAATTAAATAATGTTTAATTTATTCAATTTAATAAGAATACTTTAGGGATTTAATCAAATAAAATAAATTATTTAATTAAAGAGGTATTAAAAATTAATTAAATTAAACTGGTTAATTTAATCTACAGAGGAGAAAGACCTAATTAAATAAATAATGATTTAAGGGATGAAAGGTGTTTGATAAGCTGAGAGTATGATTCAAGAAGAAATAATGTTAGTAGGATCAGAATCAGGTGAATGTATATTTTCCATGTCTACAGTTTCTATGAATCACGATATTCGTGTAACAACATGCTGAAGTTTGCAGCCATTTTGCACTTTGGACTCTTAAGGGATTCTGTTTGTTGAATGTAGCAGGAAGTGATTTAGCATGTTTGGATGTGAAAGAGGACCATGCCTAGCATAAAAGTACCCATCTAGATGCGTCAAAAAAAGTTGTTTGGTCACATGAGTTGCATAATGAATTTTGCACCACTTTGCAACTTTCAACTACTTGCATTTGACAACTTTTTCTCCAAGCAAAATTTCGCCACCACGAGAAAATGTCTTTGAGATAGAAAAAACTGAGAGAGACTATTGTAGAGAGGCTCAACGCGATCCCATTAACTACCTCACTATCCGCAACATGGTAATGCATTTATAATATTGTTCTTTTCTTTATTGGAGACCACGTTCATTCTCTTGTTCAAGGTGATCATCCATAGTTTCTTGTAGACTGCCCTTCTCCCTTAGAAATTTTTTTCTTCTAATTGATTGCATTGGTAAACCTTGTTGTACCTTCTTTTTTCAGATTATGACTTCCATAAGGCTACAAGGATTCATTAGTTGGTATTAAATGTTCATTAATATCCTTTCACTTTTGCAATTCCATACAAGGTCTCTTGAATCACCATGATATCCTCTTCATGCTATTGTTTCATCCTCATGAATCCTTCATATGTCAATGTTTGGTATGTTGTCATTTCATCCTATTTGGTGAATTTCATACTTTTTTGAAGTTATTGTCCCTTTGTTTTTGCAAGAAAAATTTGTATAGGATATCACTATCATCCTTCATTTGGACTGTAACCATTTGAAATGGTTGTCCTTTCAAAAATTTCTCTTATTATGTATAAGAGTAATCATTAATGATCTGCATTGGCTTTGACTATGACTAACATTCTCATTTCTTGTTATCTATTTCTCATCCATGGCATATATTGTTATTTCTTGGATGTCTTGAAAGTTCAACTCATTCATAAACCTATGAATTTCTTTATTTGAATTTTGTAACATGTCTCCTTCATAATATCCTCCTTGTTGATGAAGTTCATGCACTTGGTTTGTCTTTAAGAGAAAGTATTGCTTCCTTTAATGCTACACATGTGTGGTTTCACTCTACCATGTGATGTCACTACCCTTAGTACTTTATTACAATCACAAGTAATGTCATATCAACTTATTCATTATGAACATGACTTCCCTTTGCATGAATTTTCCATTAATAGGTCTAAAACCTTGTCTTTTATCTCAAGGACTATTGATTGTCCTTTCTTTGTTCCCACTTTTATAGATATTCACTTGACATATATAAACTATAGTCCTATTACTTTCAAAATGGTTGTTAGATCCTTTTTGGTGATTGTGTATGGTACCATTGAAACTATCCACTTTGATTTTTCTTAATGTTGCAAGCATATCATCATGATATTTTCCTTCTTTTGTAGATTTTCCTCTACCGTGATTAAGTGATTGTCCTCTTAGGTTTTTTAATCACTCAGTTCATTCTTTGCATGTGATGAAAAATAAACTTCTATCATGAACAAGGACGTAGTATGTAGACTTGTAGCATACTCTTTATGACACAAATTATCGATGACTACCCTTGTTTGTTAGCATTGTGACTATCCCTTGCACACTTTCCTTGTGACTATATTTCCAAGCTCACTAGCTTTCCAATTCATTAGGGTTGACAAGGTAGGGGCAACATATGCCTCATAGAAATGGGGTCTCACAGTGATACTATCTTGCAAAGCTCACTAGCTTGCCAATTCAGTAGGGTCGAATCCAAGAACCTGCAACCCAATCCTTCACCAATTATAGAATTTAGAAATACATTTTAATCTCTTGAAAGCAATCTAATTTTGAGTCCTAATTTAATGAAGGAAAATCTATAAGTTGATGTTCTAGGATCCCCTTTGACAAAATGGTAACAATCAAGCTAGATTATGTTGAATCAAGAGTGAAGGAAATAAAAATTCTATATGTTATGACTAGAAGTCTATGATTGCTATAAAAAATTGAGGGAAATGCATTGTCTTGTGATACCTCACAATTATCACTACTAAAAATAAACTTTGTTGATCATACCTAAAGACCCTATTGTTATATAAGTTTGTAAATAAACTCTTTGAAACCCTAGATTATGAGAAACATAAATTGAAGAAATAAGACTAAAACCCTATGTGTTTTAACAAACCACTAGTATTCATGATTTTTAAATCCTTATGAAACCATCGAAAACCTTAGGTACCTAAGTATGATTTAAAAAACTTTTCAGGGTGTTTCACTTGGAAAAATATTGTGCTATAAAAATGTTTGCCACTTTAACTTGTCACTTTTTTTCTAATTAGAAGATAATATGTTTTGATGTTCTTCACCAAAACTCCTCCCCCAAGTCAAATTTCATTTTTGTTGGCTCCTACCCAAAAGCCTTAAGGATCTTTACCATGGCTAACACACATAAAATTGTATCCTTTGATGCTCTTCACCACTTTTTAAAACTTAAATAAATTTCAAGCCTAACAAAGCATGTTATGGGATTTGTCTTGCCATTGCATCCTATACTTAACCAATTTTATCATTTGGAAGTGGATTTTACAAACAAATGAGCACACTTTGAGGTCTTTAATATCTCACTAGCTTGCCAATTTGATAGGATTGACAAGGTAGGGGCAACATATGCCTCATAAAAATGGGGTCTCATAGTGATTTAATACAAGTGACACCCCTCTTCTATGAGGCATACACTTCCCCTACCTTGTCAAACCTACTGAATTGGAAAGCTAGTGAGATCACTAGCTTGTGAGCTCACTAGTTTTCCAATTTGGTAGGGTTGACAAGGTACAGACAATGTATGCCTCATAGAAATGGGGACTCATGGTTACATCACTGTGAGTCCTCATTTCTCTGAGGCATACACTATCCCTACCTTGTCAACCCTACCAAGTTGGTAAGCTAGTGAGCTCACTAGCTTGCCAATTTGATAGGTTTGACAAGGTAGGGGCAGCATATGCCTCATGTAAATGATGGAAGGAGTTCTAGGGTTTATAGAAGAGCAAGAAAATATGCCTTTGTACAATATAAGACATTGTTTCAGATTTTTTCATAAATCCACATGTTTTTCCTTCAAGAGAACTTTAAATGTAAACCATAAACCATTAAAACTAAATTTAAATGTAATATACACATTTAATTGAGGCATATAATAAGGAATATACATATTTTCATCTATTAATTTCTCATAATTTTTGTATATCAAAAAATACACAAAGTTAATAATAAATATTACAAGAGTGATGGAGGAACATATTGAAAATCCTCCCATTTATCAATACTTGTAGCAATACATGCAGGGAAACAATCATCCCATTTTCAGCCTAGATCATGAAATATATTGTACAAGAAGAAACAAAAGGAGCTTCTGCCCAATTTGGTTTCTCCAATCCACCTCAGGTGGCCTAGTTATTTGCATTCCAAAATGCTTCAAAACATGTAAATCCCCTTCTCCCTTGGAAACACCTGGGTAGTAGCCTCTCTATGATTATGTACTCTCACTAGAATCTGGTCCACAAAAACTTGCAAAAGCCTAACAATTTCAGACATGGACTCACCTAAAAATCATTAAAAGACCAATAATTGAATAGTGTTAGACATACACCTTCTGAACAAATCTATTATCACCCTCATGCATGTTATAATTAGATAAATTGAAGGTCCTACAATGGTGATGTGGCACATCTTTCGCTACTTTCTCATACCATTGACACTTGCACCAAGAACCGATGTTCTTCTCTTCTTAAGTTGACAATATTAAGTATAACCTATAGTCACAAATGCATCAATGACAATCCTAAATGCATATGACATCAAACACCAGTAGAGAATAGCAACTTAAATGTAGTCAATAGAGAGAAAAATATAATTATCATTTTGCAAATTAACAATAATGCAATTTTTCAAACCCTTCTACAATCAAACTTAAATGCTTCAAAAAAGGCAGTGATCAATAACATGACTTTCTAAATTCAATTTGCATGTACTTACAAATCAATCTACGGAACCATCTAGGTCCGTTCTACTCTTTATTGTGTCAAGTATTGCCTCGTGGTCAAACACAGACTTTCAACAAGTTCTTGTTCATAGGTCTGCCCTTATATTTGATCAAATGAATGTTGGTTGTGACTACAAGGTTCAAGTAGTCAAGAATCTTCTGATGCATGTCAAATTCCTAAAACAACCAAACTGCAACATTTTTAACTAGGTACCTTCTAAGCCACGTTCCAATAACAACCATTGAACCTATAGGATATTCTATGTTTTATCCATCTATAACTAGGGCCTCCAATTTCTTTTTGGCCTTGATACAACAACACAAGTAATAATATATACCCTCTTCACTGTATTCATCTGCAATCACCACATAAACATGTCTTGCATTGATATGTTGATCTTGTTAGATGTAGTTAATGAACATTAAAATAAAACTTGAAAGTAAGATATATTACTTGGTTCTAGTAGGTATGATACATGATCAAAGTCAACATATGATTGCATATTCATGATTTATAGAGATGTCGGGAGCTGATAAGTGTCAAGTGGGGTTAGACTTATTATAGACCATGTTTCAACCCACTCTGTCAACTCACAATCATTCCATGCTTGAACTGTACATGCAGACAAAAATCATGCCATCTTCCAAGTATGGATAGTCCATGTACTTGCATTGGAGCTTCTAAAAGAGTGTAGCTCACTCGATCATGTTAGTGTACAAAAATACTCATATTTTTTAATGTTAGTATCATCTACTAAATGAAAAAATGTACGAACTAAATAATTACCTTCACTACCTGGACCCATTGCGGTTGCACCACTCGACAATTGATCTTTCATCTATCAACTTTACATAGTCTTTGTACTTTAACTCTTCTTGTGCTAAGGCTCTTTTGATACATGCACTTGCTCCATCATGCTCCCCCTTTTCATGCTTGGCCTCTGAGAAGTTCCACATATGGGGAACACCACTGATCCTATGCATCTTTCTCAATTGGTAAAATATTCCAAAGTTCTTAAATTGTGATGTACAGTTATTTGACCATATGACATGCTGACCAAATGATATGCCCCTGCTAGCTAGATAAGCATAGAACATTTGAAAGAAGCCTTGCACAAACTTTGTAGAATGTGTGTGATCATCACTGATGTAAAAGTGATGCTCCCTCAATACTTTCATTTTATCCTTTGTACTATCATTTGCATGAATGAATGCTATATGCACAAATATAGCAACTTGTATGGAGTTTTACTACTATGATTACACCCCATTATATGGTTGTAATGTGTAGTTCTCCGTGAAATCGAATCACAAAAAAATGCCCATAAACTGATACATTGGAATCTTATCACTGACTAATTCACACTTCTTTGCTTCTTTCCCATCTTTTAGACTATAGGCCACTATCTTGTATTTGCCAAATTCCACAATTCCATTTCCAATTGTGTGTGTACTAGCAATGTGTTAGAAAATGGCAAATATTGCATGTCACCACAATGATCACATGTGTCATCCAAACATGAATTCTTGTAAAAAAATTGACCATCCACTCTTTCACATAAAATGGAAGATAAGAATTCCTTTAAGGATTTATGTGGAGGCCTTATGTTACATTCCTGCAAAATATTGTCAGTATGCATATTGACACATATACATCAATAACCATCATAATGGTTAGAAAAATCAATATGTACTCTACAACAAAAAGTAGTGTGTGTGTGATTTATTTTGACATAAAAAGGTTTTAGCATTTACAAATACCTTTGACATATTTTAATTTTAGGAAACTTTCGTACAAAATCAACAAAAAATTGGGTTTGAGTGGTATTTAAATAATGCTTTGGATGTGGCTCACAAATTTTACTACCAATTCTCCTTCTTACAACATCTCTTTGATTGGGAGAGGTCTTTGTGTTATCCTTCCAATAATCTACTATTATAGATCTTCAAGATTGAGAAATTCTTTGATCTTTTAGTGGAACTCTACCTGAGAATACCCATAACTCATTGCTATTTGGATCCTCCACTCTTTCACGCCTTCCTTTGGCCCTCATTAGAGATTATCTACTTATTTTCAAAGAGTTACTTGTCTTTGTAAATTTCACCTTGTTCCTTGTTTGATTTCTTAACAATGTTGTTGTCATCACATGTCGTGTGGCACAACTATCCTTCGTGCATGAGGTAGAACCCATGCTCTTGTATGCACTCATCAAGTTCTTTACAATGGAATTTTCACTTGAGTCATTCGAAAATCTTAGCCCAAGAGCCTTCATGGTGGGCCTATATTTGATTTACCTCATCATTTCAACAAATTGTTGGCATCTTCCACCCTCACTTAGCTTCGCAAAAAATAAACTCCATATCCTCTGTGCATATCTTTGACATGAAAATTTTGGAATCTTATTAGGAATCCATTTCAAAACATTAGAATCAATATCAATAAAAAATGTAGGTTTCCTATGCAAAACTCTAGGAGGATTTCTCAAATGTAAATTCTTGTCAACATTAGGAAGGTCAACAACATTGGGGATAGATCACACACCTTCAATTAGAGGTGCAATTGATGACATACCTTGAGATTGACATGTAAACGATGTTGTACCTCCAACTTGAGATGTAGTTTGTGGAGTGCCTTCAAATAGAGATGTGTTTGCTGATGTAATTTCAAAATTCAATGTTGTTGATGGTGTGTCTTCAATTAGAGATATGATTTCTGATGTACTTGGAAAACCACATGTTGTTGCTGGTGTGTCTTCAAATGGAGATGTGCATTGAAATTCACCTATGATTGATGATGTGCCCCTAAATTTGGTATCCATTCCTATCCTTCCACGAAATTTTCTCATTTGTTCCATTTTTTTTTCCAATTGGACATTTGTCTCAGATTACACAAAAATTTCTAGTTGTATGACCCACAATTCCTTTGCTTCATGAGCTATGTTTTTTTATTATCTTCTCCTTGCATTTTTAACTGCACGTTCTTCTAGTATTAAAGCCTTTGGTCATTTCCTCAGCATGAAGTTGAATGCTATATGTTCACAAACACACATAGAACAAAAGCAAGTAATAAATTTTATGAAACATATTGATATCATTGATTACAATGTATTTTATGAAACACAACAAAGCATTTTATGAAAGAAGGAAATGAGCTATTTGGAATTATCAAACATGTCTATGCTACAATTTTTTTTATACATACATCTACCTCCATACCGCAAGAAAAATGAGTAATGCATAAATTTTCAAACATATCCATACCGCTGATTACATTGCATTTTATGAAACATATTCATATCGCTGATTATATTGCATTGCATATATTTAAAACTCAAAGCGTTACTTCACATTGCATAACTAATGTGACTTATCAAACATTACATATCTTATCAAACATTGTTGTCCCCAACCTAGGGTTTATAGTGAGCTTCAAAACACCCATAACTTTTGATGCGTTTGGTGAAAATATATGAAACTTGGTACTAATTTTTTATATGCCTATATGAATGTGCTGAAAAAAGGAGGGTTGCTAAATCATCATTTTGTGTGAGTTATTGAGGAAAATTTGTTTCTTTTTGCAACTATGTTGTGTAAAACCTAGTACTTTGAAGGATTTGTACAAAAATTGCATCATGTAAGCATTGATCAATGTTAAGACTTGGGTTTGAGGGGAGTATTTGGAGTGAAAACAATTTCTTAGGAGCAAAGAAGTGTCAAACCCAGGGTATAAGTTGTTGCCGCCTTTGGAAACTAGAGAATCTTGTGTTTATTGTTGTCAAAACCACATTGTGATTGTCAATGAAGCCATGAAGAAGATGAATTCAAAGAAGGGATTGTGATGCTATATCTTGGAATTATTCACTATTTATTTGGCAATGACGTAACTTAGAAAGACAATAAGCATTTTCAATTGCATAAAATTTTCCCTTTTTTTATTAATTAGAAAGGTAAATGGTATGAATGAATGGAAACTTGCATTAACAACTATGTCAACTCACTTGAATTTATCTAAGCACATGTAATGAAGGTGAATTATTTATGGAACAAAAATATTAATGGAAACTTCCATTAACATTGATGAAAGCTCTTAGGTTTTCCAAATTAGTTGAAAATAAAATTTTTCCCACAATCATCAATAATAATGGATTTTAATCTATTATGTCATGTTTTCCATTTTATATCTTTAAGCTCCTAAAAATTAAACTTTTACATGCAACATCCATCTAATTTAATGTTGAATTCTATGTGTAACAATGAAGATTAATAAAATCATCAAATGTTTTCTATTAATGTTTGATGTTTAGGTCTTGTACTTTTTTGGCCCTAGTGGCTCGTTGTGAGGGGTACAGTGCCTCGTAAATGCTGTTTAACTTTTCAAAAACAATGAAGATTAATAAAATCATCAAATGAATGGTATAAAAATTGTGAAAAAAAAAACTCAATATAAACATCTACCTAAAATGAAATAGAGTGAATACCACTAGCCATGCTGGAAATGGACTACTATAAGAAATGAAAATATAATTCATAAGCAAATTTGTGTTAATTTGACGTCGTTTATATAATTTTAAACATGAATTCATCTAAATTATGTCATATTTCTCATTTTTTGTTCTCGAAACTCGTAAAAGTTAAATTTTTTTATGCAACTCCCATCTAGTTCAATGTTGAATTCTATGTCCAATTGATATGATTAGTAAAATCATTAAAGGAATTTATTTTATATTGTCAAAAATAAATAAATATACTAAATATAAACATTTAAAAATTACCAAAATGAATATATTACTTGAGATAATGTAAAATGAAGCAAAAAATTTAAAATGTCTTCTTCTAGATTGTTTAACATGTAGATTGGTGGTAAAAAGGTGATGGATCAAGCATAGATTGGTACAACAAGGAGTCAACTGCATAAAAAAGGCATTTTCTAAATTGGATAAAGTGTTGAACCAGACAAATGTGGAAGCATGTGGACCTGAATCATGGGGTCAACCCCTATTTTACCATTTCAAGGAAAAACACACTTGGTGCTCACCAAATTTAGAGATCGCCAAAGTTGGAGAGTGCCAAATTTGGAGAGTGCCAAATGTGTTGCTTTAAAATTTTCACCTTGCATAAGGAGGAAGGGAGTGAGACTTGAGATAGAGAGAGAGGTCATAGGAGTGAGAGAGATTAGTCCAAATTTGGTGCTCACCAAATTTGGAGAGTGCCAAATGTGTTGCTTTGAAATGTTCACCTTGCATAGAGAGGAAGGGAGTGAGACTTGAGATAGAGAGAGAGGTCATAAGAGAGAGAGAGAGAGAGATTAGTATAAGTAGCATGGTAGGGACTGATACCTAAAATTTATAGAGATGTGAGAAGGATAGAGAGTTATCCAGTTAGAGAGGGGGGAAATACCCGAGAATGAGAGAGGGGTTGGGAGGGATGAGACTTGAGAGATCCAAAAAGACCAAAGGGGGAGAGAGAGAGGGAGTGTGGGAGAGGGGATTGGAGTGAAATATATTTGTCTAGGTAGTGTGGGAGGTATGTGATACTTGATAGAGAGGGAGTGTGAGAGATGGAATTGGAGTGATGCAGATTAGTCTAGGTAGCATAGGAGGGAGTGAGACCTGAGAGACAAAGAGACTTGGGAGGGAGAGAGAGTTATTTAGTTAGGGTGGGGGGGAAGACTTGAGAGAGGGAGTGGGAGATAGAGGGATGGGAGACCTAAACCCTCAACCCTAAAACCTTAAAACCAAACCCTTAAACCCTCTACCCTAAACCCTCAACCCTCAACCCTCAACCCTCAACCCTCAACCATTAAATTGTAAACCCTAAACCCTAAACCCTCTACCCTTAAACCTTAAACCCTAAACCCTAAACCCTTACACCCTCTACCCTCAACCCTCAACCCTCAACCCTCTCTCTCTCTCATCCCTACACCCTCTACCCTTAAACCGTAAACTATAATCCCTAAACCCTAAACCCTCTACCATTGACCCTTAATCCCTAAACCCTAAACCCTTAAACCCTCTACCATCTACCCTAAACCCTTAAACCCTCTACCCTTAAACTGTAAACCCTAAACCCTCAATCCTCTACTCTCTACCCTCAACCCTCAACCCTTAAACTATAAATCTTAAACTCTAAACCCTCTACCATTTACCCTCAACCTACACCCTCTACCCTTAAACTGTAAACTGTAATCCCTAAACCCTAAATGCTAAACCCTCTACCCTCAACCCTTAATCCCTAAACCCTAAACCCTTAAACCATCTACCATCTACCCTAAATCCTTAAACCCTCTACCCTTAAACTGTAAACTATAAACCCTAAACCTTAAACCCTAAACCTTAAACCCTCTACCCTCTACCATCTACCTTCTATTTTCTACCCTCTACCCTCTACCCTCAACCATAAACACTCAACCCCTCCCTCCCTCTCTCTCTCTCTTATTCAGTTAGGTTGGGGGGTAAGACTCGAGAGAGGGAGAGGGAGAGGGAGAGAGAGAGAAAGGGAGAGGGAATGGGAGTTAGAGGGATGGGAGTCCTAAACCCTCAACCCTCAACTCTAAACTCTCTACCCTCCACCCCAACCCTCCACCCTTAAACCGTAAATGGGAAACCCTAAACCCTCTACCCTCTACCCTTAACCTTTAACCTTAAACCCTAAACCCTTAAAACCTCCACCATCTACCCTCAACCTTCAAACCTCTCTCTCTCTTGCATCCCTACACCCTCTACCCTTAAACCATAAACCATAGTCCCTAAATCCTAAACCCTAAACCCTCTACCCTTAACCCTTAATCCCTAAACTCTAAACCCTTAAACCCTCTACCATCTACCCTAAACCCTCAACCCTAAACCCTTAAAACCAAACCTTTAAACCCTCTACCCACTACCCTCAAAACAATATCCTCTACCCTCAACCCAATACACTCTACCCTCAACCCTAAACCATTAATGTCCCCTCTCTCTCTCATCCCTACACCCTCTGCCCTTAAACCATAAATCAGAATCCCTAAACCCTTAATCCCTAAACCATAAACCCTTAAACCCTCTACAATCTACCCTAAACCCTTACTACCCTTAAACCATAAACCATAACCCTTAAACCATCTACCCCCTACCCTTAACCATTAATCCCTAAACCCACAACTCCCCTCTCTCTCTCTCTCATCCCTACACCCTCTACCCTTAAACCATAAACCATAATCCCTAAATCGTAAAACTTAAACCCTCTACCCTCAACCCTTAATCCCTAAACCCTAAACCCTCTACACTCTACCCTCAACCCTCAACCCTCAACCCTTAAACCCTAAAACACTCAACCCTCTACCCTTAAACCCTCTACCCTTAAACTGAAAACCATAAAACCTATACCCTAAACCCTCAAATTGTCTACCCTCTACCCTTAAACTATCTACCCTCAACCCTATGCCCTTAATTATCAACCCTCTAACCTAAACATTGGATCATCAACCCTCATCTATCTCTGACCCTCCCTCCTCTTCTCTCCTTCTCTCTATCTCACTTCTCCCTCCATCCATTCCTCCCTCTCTACCCTCTACCCTCTACCCTCTACCCTCTAACGTCAACTCTCAACCCTTAAACCCTAAACCCTAAACCATCAATCCTCTACCCTTAACCCTTAACCCTTAAACCCTAAACCCTTAAACCCTATGTACCCTTAAACTATAAACCATAAACCTTAAACCCTCTACCCTCTACCCTTAACACTCTAGCCTCTAGACTCAACCCTAAAACCTAAACCCCCTCCCTCTCACCCTCTTATTCAATTAGATTGGGGGGGAAGACTGAGAGAGGGAGTGAGAGATAGAGGGATGGGAAACTTAAACCCTCAACCCTAAACCCTCTACTTGCTACCCTCAACACAATACCCTCTACCCTCTACCCTCTACCCAATAATCTCTACACTCAACCCTAAACCATCAACCCCCCCTCTCTATCATCCCTACACCCTCTACCCTTTAACCACAAACTGTAATCCCTAATCCCTAAACCCTCTACCCTTAACCCTTAATCCATAAACAATAAACCCTCTACACTTAAACCATAAACGGTAAATCATAAACCCTTAAACACTCTACCCTCTACCCTTAACCCTTAATCCCTAAACCCTAAATCCTCAACCCCCCCTCTCTCTCATCCCTACACCCTCTACCCTTAAACCATAAACTGTAATCCCTAAACCCTAAAACCTAAACTATCTATCCTTAACCCTTAATCCCTAAACCCTAAATCCTAAAACCTCTACACTCTACACTCAACCTTTAAACCCTAAAACCCTCAACACTCAAAAATCTACCCTCTACACTTAATCCCTAAACCCTAAACCCTAAACCTTCTACCCTCTATCATCTACCCTTAACCCTTAAAACCTAAAACCCTCAACCCTCAACACTCTACCCTCTAACCTTAACCCTTAAACCCTAAACGGTTAAACCCTCTACCCTTAAATTGTAAACCCTAAACCCTATACCCTAAACCATAAGCCCTTAGATCCTATAAACACTAAACCCTAAAACTGTCTACCCTCAACCATGAAACCCTTTTAAACCCAAATAAACTCTCTACCCTAATCCATCAACCATCAACCCTTAATACCTCAACCCTTTAACCCTAAACCCTCTACCCTAAACCCTCAACCCTCAACCCTCAACCCTCAACACTCAACCCTCAACCCTCAACCCTCAACCCTCAACCATCAACAATCAACCCTCAACACTCAACCCTCAACCCTCAACCCTCAACCCTCAACCCTCAACCTTCGACGCTCAACCCTCAACCCTTAAACTGTAAACCCTAAACCCTAAACCCTCTACCCTATACCCTTAACCCTTAAACCATCTACCATTTACCCTAAACCCTTAAACCCTCTACCCTTAAAATGTAAACCCTAAACCCTAAACCCTTATAGAATCTACCCTCTACCATTAACTCTCTACCCTGTATCCTGTACCCTCAACCCCTCCCCTCTCTCTCTCTCAACCCTACACCCTCTACCCTTAAACATTAAACCCTAAAACCTAAAACCTTAAATCATCTACCATCTACCCTCAACCCTCTACATACCCTTTCTCTCTCATCCCTACACCCTCTGCCCTTAACCATAAACCATAATCCCTAAACCCAAAACCCTCTACCCTTAACCCTTAATCCCTAAAACCTAAACCCTTAAAACCTCTACCATCTACCCTAAACCCTTAAACCGTCTCCCCTTAAACCATAAATTATAAATTGTAAACCATTAAACCCTCTACCCTCTACCCTTAACCCTTAATCCTAATCCCTAAACCCTCAACCCCCCCTCTCTCTCTCATCCATACACCCTCTACCCTTAAAACATAAACTGTAAACCGTAATCCCTAAGCCCTAAACCCTAAAACCTCTACCCTTAACCCTTAATTCCTAAACCCTAAACCCTAAACCCTCTGCCCTCTACACTCAACCCTAAACCCTTAAAACCTAAAAGCCTGAACCCTCAACAATCTACCCTCTACCCTTAATCCCTAAACCCTAAACCCTCTACCCTCTATCCTCAACCCTCAACCCTTAAACCCTAAAACCAACAAACCTCAACACTCTATCCTCTACCCTTAACCCTTAAACCCTAAACCGTTAAACCCTCTACCCTTAAATTGTAAACCCTAAACCCTATACCCTAAAACTTAAGCCCTTAAATCCTAAACCCTTAAACACTAAACCCTAAAATTTTCTACCCTCTACCCTTAAACCCAATACCCTCTACCCTCAGCCTTTACACCCTTTTAAACCCATCTAAACTCTCCACCCTAATCCCTCAACCCTCAACCCTTAATCCATTAACACTTAAACCCTAAACCCTCTACCCTCTACCCTCAACCCTCAACCCTCTACCCTCTACCCTCAAACATCAATCCTCAACCCTTAAACTATAAACCCTCTACCCTATACCCTTATCCCTTAAACCCTCTACCATCTACCCTAAACCCTTAAACCTTCTACCCTTAAACCGTAATCCCTACACCCTTAAACCCTAAACCCTTATAAACTCTACCCTCTACCCTTAACCCTCTACCCTCTACCCTCAACTCATGTCCTCTCTTTCTCAACCCTACACCCTCTAACCTTAAACCTTAAACCCTAAACCCTAAACCCTTAAACCCTCTACCATCTACCCTCAACCCTCTCTCTCTCATCCCTACACCCTCTACCCTTAAACCGTAAATCGTAATCCCTAAACCCTAAACCCTAAACCCTCTACCTTTAAACCTTAATCTATAATCCCTAAACCCTTAAACCCTGTACCATCTACCCTAAACCCTTAAAACCTCTACTCTTAAACCGTAAACCCTAAACCGTCAAACCTCTACCCTCAACCCTCAATCCTTAAAATGTAAAAACCCTCTACCATATACCCTCAACCCTCAACCCTCTCTCTGTCTCTCATCCCTACACCCTCTAACCTTAACTATAAATTGTAATCCCTAAATCCTAAATCCTAAACTCTAAACCCTCTACCCTCAACCCTTAATCCCTAACTCTAAAACCTTCTACCATCTACCCTAAACCCTCTACCATCTACCCTAAACCCTTAAACCCTCTACCCTTAAACCGTAGACCATAAAACCTAAACCCTTAAACCCTCTATCCTCTACCCTCTAGCATCAACCCAAAATCCTCAACCCCCTCCCTCTCTCTCTCTCTTATTTAGTTAGGTTGGAGAGGAAGACCTAAGAGAGGGAGTGGGAGATAGAGGGAAGGGAGACTTAAACCATCAATCCTAAACCCTTAAAGCTAGACCCTTAAATACTCTACCCTCTACCCTCTACCCTCAACCCCGAACCCTTACATCGTAAACCATAAACCATAAACCGTAAACCCTCTACCCTCTACCCTCTACCCTTAAACTTTAAACCTTAAATCCCAAACCCTTAAACCCTAAACCATCTACCTTCAACCCTTAACCCTCTCTCTCTCTCTCACATCCCTACACCCTCTACCCTTAAACCGTAGACCATAATCCCTAAACCCTAAACACTAAATCCTCTACCCTTAACCCTTAATCCCTAAATCCTCTACCATCTACACTAAACTGTCAACCCTAAACCCTTGAAACCAAACCCTTAAACCCTCTACCCACTACCCTCAACACAATACCCTCTACCCTCAACCCTCAACCCTCAACCCTAAACCCTCAACCCCCCTCTCTCTCTCTCATCCCTACACCCTCTACCCTTAAACCATAAATCGTAATCCCTAATCCCTAAAATCTCTACCCTAAACCCTTAAAACATCTACCCTTAAACCATAAACCCTAAACCCTTAAACCCTCTACCCTCTACCCTTAACCCTTAATCCCTAATCCCTAAACCCTGAACCCCCCTCTCTCTCTCATCCCTATACCCTCTACTCTTAAACTGTAAGCCATAATCCATAAACCGTAAATCTTAAACCCTCTACACTTAACCATTTATCCCTAAACCCTAAACCCTCTACACTCTACCCTCAACCCTCAACCCTTAAACCCTAAAACCCTCAATCCTCAATACTCTACCCTTAAACCCTCTACCCTTAAACTACAAACCCTAAAACCTATACCCTAAACCCTAAACCCTTAAGCTGTCTACCCTGTACCCTTAAACTGTCTACCCTAAACCTTATGCCCTCAATTATCAACCCTCTAACCTAAACATTGGATCATCAACCCTCATCTATCTTTGTCCCTCTCCCCTCTTCTCCCCTTCTCTCTATCTCACTTCTCCCTCCATCCATTCCTCCCTCTCTACCCTAATCCCTCAACCCTATACCCTCAACCCTTAAACTCTTAAACATTCAACCCTAAAGCCTTAACCCTCATCCTTTAAACCCTAAAATCCAACCCTTAACCCTCTACCCTGTACCCAACCTTAAACCCTAAATCATAAACCCTAAACCCTCTACCCTCTACCCTCTACCCTTAACCCTTAACCCTTAACCCTCTACCCTCTACCCTAAACTCTCAACCCTTAAACCCTAAAACCTAAACCCTCAACCCTCTACCCTTAATCCTTAAACCCTAAATCCTTAAACCATAAACCGTAAATTGTAAACCCTTAAACCCTAAACCATAAACCCTCTACCCTCTAGTGTCAACCCTAAACCCTAAACCCCTCCCTCTCCCTCACTCTCTTATTTAGTTAGATTAGGGGGGAAGACTTGAGAGAGGGAGTGGGAGAGAGAGGGAGTGAGAGATAGAGGGATGGGAGACCTAAACCCTGAACCGTAAACCCTTAAATCCTCTACCCTCTACCCTCAACACAATACCCTCTACTCTCTACCCTCAACCCAATACCCTCTACACTCAACCCTAAACCCTCAACCCCCCCTCTCTCTCTCATCCCTACACCCTCTACCCTTAAACCATAAATTGTAATCTCTAAACCCTAAAACCTCTACCCTTAATCCTTAATCCGTAAACCCTAAATCCTTAAACTCTCTACCCTCTACCTTAAACCTTTAAACCCTATACCCTTAAACCATCTACCCTCTACCCTTAACCCTTAATCCCTAAAACCTAAACCCTCAACCCCTCTCTCTCTCTCATCCCTACATCCTCTACCCTTAAACCATAAATCGTAATCCCTAAAACCTAAACCATAAACCCCCTACCCTTAACCCTTAATCCTTAATCCCTAAACCCTAAACCCTCTACCCTCTACCCTCAACCCTCAACCCTCAACCCTCAACCCTTAAACCCTCAACCCTCAATAGTCTACCCTCTACCCTTAATCCCTAAACCCTAAACCATGTACCCTCTACCCTCAACCCTCAACACTCTACCCTCTACCCTTAACCCTTAAACCCTCTACCCTTAAATTGTAAACCCTAAACCCTTAAACTGTCTACCCTCTACCCTCATCCCTTAAACCCTTTTAAACCCAACAAAGCTCTCTACCCTAATCCCTCAACCCTCAACCCTTAATCCCTCAACCTCTAAACCGTAAACCCTCTACCCTCTACCCTCAACTCTCAACCCTTAAGCTATAAATTGTAAACCCTAAAACCTCTACCCTCTACCCTTAACCCTTAAAACTTCTACTATCTACCATCTACCCTAAACCCTTAAACCCTCTACCCTTAAACTATAAATGCTACACTCTAAACCCTAAACCCTTATACCCTCTACCTCTACCCTTAATCCTCTACCCTCTACCCTCAACCCCCCTCTCTCTCTCTCATCCCTACACCCTCTACTCTTAAACCATAAACCATAATCCCTAAACCATAAACCATCTACCCTTAACCCTTAATCCCTAAACCCTAAACCCTAAACCCTCTACCCTCAACCCTCAACCCTCAACCCTCAACCCTCAAACCTTAAGTCCTAAAACCCTCAACCCTCAACCCTCTACCCTTAACCCTTAAATCCTAAACCCTTAAAATCTCTACCCTTAAAGTGTAAATGCTAAAACCTAAACCCTAAACCCTTAAATTGTCTACCTTCTACCTTTAAACTATCTACTCTCAACCCTATACCCTAAATTATCAGCCCTCTAACCTAAACATTGGATTGTCAACCCTCATCTATCTGTCCCTCCCTCCTCTTCTCTCCTTCTCTTTATCTCACTTCTCCCTCCATCTCTCCCTCCATCCATTCTCCCCTCTCTACCCTAATCCCTCAGTCCTATACCCTCAACCCTTAAACCCTTAAACAATCAACCCTAAACCCTTAAACCCTCTACTCTCTACCCTCAACCCAATACCCTCAAACCTAATCCCTCAACCCTTAAACAATCAAAACT
Organism: Sequoiadendron giganteum; assembly: GCA_007115665.2. Taxonomy (NCBI): domain Eukaryota; kingdom Viridiplantae; phylum Streptophyta; class Pinopsida; order Cupressales; family Cupressaceae; genus Sequoiadendron; species Sequoiadendron giganteum. The sequence continues at coordinate 104,008,556 of CM021103.1, forward strand.
GAACATTCAACCCTCTTTCTATTTATCACTGCATCTCACTCTCTCTCAAGTCTCTCTCCTACTTGAGAGAGGGAGTGGGAGATATATGTATGGGAGAGAGATAGAGGGAGTGAGAGAGACATATGGAGAGATATAGGGAGTGAGAGAGAGAGGGAGTGGGAGATATATGTATGGGAGAGAGATAGAGGGAGTGAGAGAGACATATGGAGAGATATAGGGAGTGAGAGAGAGAGGGAGTGGGACAAAGATAGAGGGATTCAGTGAGAGAGAGTGAGAGAGAGACCTAATATAGGGAGAGGGGGTAGGAGGGGGAGACTTGAGAGAGAGAGAGGGAGAGGGAGTGGGAGGGAGAGACCTTAGAGAGATGGAGAGGGAGAGACGGTGGAATGGAGGTTCCTAAGAGAGAGAGAGAGAGAGAGAGGGAGGGGGTGGGAGGGAGATACCTAAGAGAGAGAGAGAGAGGGGGGGTGGGAGGGATAAACCTAAGAGAGAGGGTGGGAGGGAGACACCTAAGAGAGAGTGAGGGGGAGACAAAGTGGGAGAGAGGGGGTGGGAGGGAGAGACCTAAGAGAGTAGGAGAGAGAGGGAGTGGGAGATAGAGGGATGGGAGGGATACAAGGAGTGAGAGAGAAAGAATTGAGAGAGGGAGAGGAGGTGGGATAGAGAGGGAGTTACTGAGATAGAGAGATGGGAGAGAGATTTAGGGAGTGAGAGAGAGATAGAGAGAGAGGGGGTGAGGGGAGATAATTGAGAGAGAGGGAGAGAGAGATGGGGAGGTGTAACGTAGAATAAATGGGAATCTGCACAGATAGATGGTTAAATCTAATCTAACAAATATTAATCTAAATCAAACAACTAAGAATGAATAAAAATGAATAAAAAAATTAAAACTATAACTAGAACAGTCTCACTGAATATCAATCCACCTCTTCAAATTGTCTTGATTGTCCTTCTCCATTTTGTTGTATCAGTATTCTTGCCCTTAGATTATCATTATTGACGCAAGCATAACTTGGATTTATTGTCTCAGTAAAATATCAAAGTTAATAGGTTCTTCTCAAAAGTATTGATTTCGGGAGGAGGAATAATGACAATGACAGGTCAATTTATAGAAATTGGGTTTTCAAATGATTGACTCAGATTCAAAAGAGAGATCAACTATCAAGATTGATGGATGCCATGTGATTTGAGTTCTGTGTCAATTAGAATGTGAGTTAGGAAATTCTGTAGGATAAATATTAAATTAGAACAATAACTTAATCTTGTGTCAAGACTGTTCAAAAATAGAAAGAACATGAGTTCAAGATTAAATAAAATATTTAATCTTCAATGGTAGGTCTTTGAAAATAGAAGAATTAGACTTTGAATGTCGAAGATAAAGTTAGAATTAGACAATCGTTCGTTCCAATGCACAAATCAATTAATAATTAAATAAAGATATTTAATTAATAAATATGTTCATGCATATGAGTTAGAACTAGTTAACTGACTAGTTGTGACAGAGAGTCCTTTCGCAGAGATGATCAAATATCAAATCCAGAGATAATTGGCAGATTTAAATAGATCTTGAGTCAGATGGTGAGTGAATAATTAGATAACTGGATGACAAAAGAATGTGATAGAAACAATTAATTATGAACTAAATGTTAATTTGATTCGACATTCAAAATTGAAAGATTTTAATTAAATAAATAATGATTTATTTAATTGACTATTGAAAAGATTAATTAAATAATTAAATAAGGAATATTTAATTATAGTTGAAATATGACAAAGGGGTTAACTAAATAATAAACTATTTAATTAAGAAAGAGAATTAATTAGTTAGCGACATAATTAAATAAATATGATTTATTTAATTAATCAAGGTTGAATAGGAGTGATAACATGAATTAATTAAATAATTAAAAGGTTATTTAATTAATAGAGGAAATATGTGTTTAGACAGTAATTAAATAATAAACATTATTTAATCATGACCATGGATATTAGAAAATTATGTCTAAAGTGGTGCTTGTAGGCCTATACAAAGTTTCAGTGTCTACAGTTTGCCCCTCTTTGATACAATGTTGTTTATCGCATTGTGTCAAAGAAATTGAAAAAAAGATATGCCCCAATGAAAGTAGGGTGAGGAAGGATGACAAGGAGGTATTGGTATGCCCCCTCGAGAGGATAGGCGGGTGCAAAGAACATGAGTGTGCTCTCGAAATCAATGAGAGGACTGGAATATGAATGATAAGAGACTAGGGGAAAATAGATAAGGATGATGAAGATACAGACTAGAATAAATGTTAGCGTGGATAATTCAAAATGTTAGTAAGAAACAAAGAAGGTTGATTGATTGAAAAACATATGATCTTCGATATTTTTCCATATATATACTAAGCTTCACATTTTTTCATCATTGGGCGGGACTGACACAAATAGATAGTACACACAATGATATGAGATAGACCATAGAGTACAAAGTCATCCATCTACGAAAAATAGACAGTCATAGACAAGGAGTGTCTTAACTCATACTAAGGGCACGATTGCCCCAGTCTTTTTGTCTAGACAAACCACAAACAACAAACAAATAAAAGATGGGTCATGAGACGTCATTTCTCCTCTAAATCCTTGATGGGACATCCTTGAGGAAACTAGTAACATGACTCAAAATACAAAGTTTAAAAAGATAGTTGACAGACAAAAGTCAAAGAAAAAGAGTCCTGAGACATCCTTGCTTCTCTAAATCCTTCAAGGGATATCCTTGACAAAGCTAGTAACCAGAATTATGCACAAATCGATAGAAAGATAAGACAAAATAAGATATAAAGTCATAAAGCCAAATAAAAGTTGTGTCGTTAGAAAATCTGGATCAATTAAATAGTAAACTAACACACCAATAAGACCTTATATTGAAGAAACTAATCTAGAAAACATAAATGCAAACTCTAAATAAAAGCAACTTCTTCAAATTCGTCCCATCATCCTTTATCTCCAAGGATTTGATTAAAGATGTTGGCTCTCAGTTGTGTAAGCAACAACTTGTTGAAATGGCAGCTTAGGAGAATGAGATTAATTGAAAATGCATGTTCATGACTATATGACTTAAACTATGAAATTGAAATGCTATGATGCTAGAATGCTGATAATACTGAAATGCAACTATAGTAACTATGTATGAAATCTAGGATTCGAGGTTCTTTTCAACTTATAAGCAGGCTGCATTTATAGATTTTTGAAGGCAAGAAATCCAGTTGGCGAGGATCAACGGTTGAGATTCAAACCTGTTAAGATGAACGGTGAGAGAAAGATGGGAGATGTTTCCTCAAACACAACTTTTTCCATTCAAAAATGAAGGAAAGTTGCCATTTGTGCACTTCATTTATGAAGAGTTAGTTGATAGTTGAGGAAAAATCCGTAATTAAATAAATGAATTTATTTAATAACATGTGAAAATCAATCCATAATTTAAATAAATAATATTTAATTATGTGTGAGAGATGATAGAAAGCGCTTTAATTAAATATATAAAATACTTAATTAAATATGAGAAGAAGAAAGTTTCTAATTAAATATTATAGAATATTTAATTATTGAGGAAATAAAGCTTTTAATTAAATATTTTTAGAATATTTAATTATGGAGGAAAGAAAGATTTTAATTAAATATTTTTCGAATATTTACTTATATGAGGAGTGAAGAATTAGAAAGTGTTTAATTAAATATTGGAAATATTTAATTAAATGTGAAATGAAGAATATCATTTAAATTTAGAATTTAAACTTGTGATAATTAATATAAATAAATTATGAAATCCATTTAATTAATTAAGAGGAAGATAGCAATAATTAAATAAACTTATTTATTTAATTAAACTAGAAGAATTGGAAAGATGAACAATATAAATAAATAATTAAATTTATTTATATGTAGATGACTTAGGAATATTAATTTAATAATTCATATTAATTAATTAACAGGTTTTGTTGTTTGGTGTTTCTGCACATCAACAACTGAGACAGAATAAAAGTTATCCCATCTCTCTTGAAAGGTTGACCTCTATGAACAAAGAGAGAACCCCAAGGTCTCTCGAGTATCAGGTCATGACAATGCAATAAAAAAAACTCAGTGATAAAATGTGAATATGCTGGTAATCACAAGGGGTCTTATGCATGAATGCTGGGAGTTTCTAGACTCATCGGATTTTAAACATAGTGATGCTTTAACTTTGGGTTTTAACCACATAATAAAGAAACAAAAAAAGGAAAGGGTTTCAGAAGTATAAATCACCAATACTACTCCTAATATGAATCATACAAATGATAGAAAACCTGAAATGGACCAATCCCTTGAAACTAATTTCTGGTCGACCCAGGCTATACCTTCAATCTTGTAGAAAACAATGCAATCTTCTAAGGTTTTAGAGATTTTCAGGCTGAAAGCATTCATTCAATGGGACTGAATGAATAAATGCAGCTGAACTAAGCACATGAATGGGGTACAGGTTGAACTTACACAACATTCCCATAATCAAGAAGCTGCCCAAGATATGAACCAAGGATTGCTACAACACCTCAAAGGTCAGATCATAAGTATTACAAGAATCGAATCTAGACTACATTCAAGAATTTCCAAGCATTTTGGAAGATGAAACAAGAAACATGAAAGATTATTTAACGTAAAGGAGACACCAGTCATAACACAATGTCTGCACCTTTTATTAAATCATCATGTTTACAACATTTTTGGTCTATTACAACATATGCCTAAAATGTGAAAGCTTCTTCTAATCTGCTAACATGTTATCCTACTTGTAACCTACCGATTACAAGTCTCTACTGATTTCAACACCTACTATATGGAAAATTGAACCATTACAAAAGAGGCAGAATGCCACACTTATAGAAAACTACCCACGTGAGAATAGACCAAGGGTTACCAAAAAAAACCCATGGCCACGAACCAAATCGGCCCGACAAACAGCAGTAACCCGCTGCCCAACAATGAATGTAGAGAAGGATGTCATCAGATCAACCAGGGTCACACACCACCAAGGGATAGACCCTCAAGCCACACCCGTCATGAACAAACACCTACGTGAACAAAGGAATGGAAACACGCATGAAAGATAGAAGGAATGCCAGCCATCGATCGGGTTAAAGATGAGATCGAACAACCCAGATCGATGCTAGCCACCAAGAGCCCATCATGTCCCACCAACCATCCATTAATGGCCATCAATGGCCCAGAGCAAAAAGCTGAACCACACACAAGCCCAACAGGATGGCACCAGCACTGCCATCGCAAACGACAAAATACCGCCCTACCACAATGAAGTAACAGACAACCAGTGGTACCACGATAAGTTATCATGCTACTATAGGTAGGCCAAATAAAGGCCATGGTACCACAATAAATGTACTACCATGGTGAGCAAGACAGAGGCTCGCAGTGTGGCAGTAGTCACCGCGCTACCATGAGTCAAAGTTGAGGAAGGCACGAGGGTGCGGTAAGAGCAGGGGACCTATCCTTGAGCCATGCCAAGCAACCAATGAAGCACACACACTCCACCATGGCCCACAGGCACATCAATGTGCAAACAAGAAGCCACAATCAATGCCTAAATCATCACCAAAATACAAAATAGTTCCATAGAGTTCCAAAGTTAGAGAACCAAGCAGCAGTCCAGGTGGGAGTTGAGTGGGAACAGAACAGGAACCAAAGAGAAGCTAGGCGGAACTAGAGCCAAAAAAAGAATGGAACCAAAGAGAACCTAGGTGGAACCAGAGCCAAAACAAGAATGGAACCATCACGGCAAAAACAAGCACACCAGTGGGACCAGAGACGAACAACACACCCAATGGAGGTGGACCTAGAACTAGAACTGATTTGGGAACTTATGAAAAGTTTCTAGATCAACCCCCATTTCTTTCCTGACTCCCGAGAAAACATGCGAAATGCACGTGAGGAAGCGCTAGGGTCAAATGGCCGAAAAGCCAGACCAATGAATGAAAGACCAAACCGATGGGGGCAGACTCGGAGTTGGAACCAGATCAGGACTGGGGACTTAGGAAATTTTTTTGAAGTTCCCAGTTCTAATTCATTCTGCGCCTGACTTCACGAGAGGCAAACGAAGGAAGAACGAAACAAACCGCCACTGGGACAAAAGCGGGCAAAGCAACAACAACAACGACAGCAAGGCGGGGGCATGGAGCCGGAATGAGAATGGAAACCAATCTGTGAACTTTGAAGAAGTTCAAAGTCTGGTTCCATCTTGGTTCCGCCTCTGACCGACAAAGGAAAAAAAGCAAACCAAGGTAAACCTAAGGGAGGAAAACCAACGCTTAGGCCAAAAACAAACAAAGTAGTGAAGAAAAATAGGAGGTAGGAAGCGGAGCCAAAACTGAAACGAAGATGGAACTGAGAACTTAGCAAAATTTCAAAGTTAAGTTCCATCTCGGTTTCGCCTTCGGAAAAACAAAGAAAACAAAGGAAACAAGGGAAAGCTAAGGGAGAAAACCAACCCTTAGGACCCAAACCAAAACAAAAAAGGGGAAAACAAAAGACAAAAGAAGACCACCCAAAAGGACACCCAGAAGACACCAAGGCCACCAAGAACTCAACCAAAATGGAACCCAAAACCAAAGCAAGTACCAAAGACCAAAACCCCCAAGATTTTCAAAGATAAGCACAAAAGAGGGGCATGCAAAAGAGGGTCCCTGCTTTAGTGGGGCGTGTGTGCAAAAACTACAAAACAAATGGTGACTATGTTGGGGAAATTCTTAGAGAATTTCGATGACAAAATATCATCATGAACTCAAAATCTCTGGTTTCTTTCCAAGCATCAAGTTACACCTAGACAAGGTTTCAGACACCACAAGCAAGAAAACCTTTCCTGTACCAAGGTCAAACTGTGTGCACATGCATTGATTTTCCATTCCTAAGTTGCAGCAAGGACCAAATTCAATCTAACAGGGCTATGTAGCGATTCTAACTCCAAAAGCAACCTAGATAGAGCCTCACTACTAGTCAGGCGTTCATAGCCCTGGTGAAGTTATCACTGTGATCCTCCCTAGCATAGGTCTACTGCCAGCCAGGCATCCATAGCCCCGATAGAGATACTAGGATGCCGATGAAAAGGTGAACCTTTCTGATTTTCAATATTTTCTCTCTTTTTGAGATTTACTTTTAAAGCTTTACTTTTCACCTTGTGGACAATGAAGCCCACACTCAAGGATGAGAACCAGAGCGGCACTGGAGCAAAATTTAAGATTTTTCACCCAGTCAGACCTCCTAGAAACCACATGCAACCTCAAAATTCTTAAGATTTGTGTGAAGATATAAGACCCATATATATTCCAAAATTCAACTTAGACAAGTGACTCCAATTCCCAGCTTACGCAACATCAGATAAAGACATCTACAAGTTCAAATAACTCCAAAAGGATGATAAGAGATTGTAAAAGAAATCCAAGAGCAGCCCCAGATGAGAAACTAGTTGTATAGAAGCAAAAAGCCAAAAGAAAGTAGAGTGACCCCAAAGCATCAGCAGAGTAGCAGAGAAAACCAGCCCTAGACAGACCAAAATAAACCAAAAAACTAGAATAGCAGGCCAGCAGAGCCAAAACCAAAGGAAATCCTACCCTAACCAAAGCAGAACAAAAAGAAGACATCAGGAAGTAAACCTAACCTATTAGTATACAAGGAGTGAGTTGAAAAAAACTCAAGATAGGAAATAATGCTTTAAATATTGCCCGTTGATAGGCAGTGGGATATTTTCTCCAATGAGAGTTTTTAAACGAAAGGCATTATCCCCCAGAATCTCTACAACTTGATAAGGGCTGAGCCAAAGTCTATCAAATTTTCCATGCTCCCCCTTTTTGTCATGGGAATTGTCCCACCAGAGAACCAAGTCAAAGATTCTAAAGGCTTTCACCTTGGCTCTCCTATCAAACCATCATTTCACAACACCCTGATGTTTGGCAAATTTTTCTAAGGCTTCATCTCTTTTCTCTTCAAGGTGTAACAACTCAGCTAAGCGGGCTTCATGTTTATCTTTTCCATCATAGTATTCATTGATGAATTGCAGGGTAGGGATCTTTAGCTGGATAGGAAAGACAGGTTCCAAACCATACACTAGATGATAAGGAGAGGTTCCTATGGATGTTTTCTATCTAGTGCAATCTGCCCAAAGAGAAAATCGGAGCTGGGTATGCCAATCCTTGGGGTTTTTATCTAATAGTTTTTGGATGATGGTCAAAAGGTTCTTATTGGAAGACTCTGCCAAACCATTCCCCTATGGATAGTAGTTAGATGTGAATTTTATGGTAATCCCATGGTCATAAGCCCAATTATAAAACTTTAAAGATGTGAATGTAGGACCATTATCACAAACTACAACCAATGGACAACCAAAATGATTAATAATACCTGATTCAATGAAATTGATTACTACTTCGGAAGTACATTGTTTGCATGCAGGAGCCTCAGTCCACCTAGTAAAATAATTAGTTATGGTAAGAATATACCCGTGGCCTGTAGATGAAGGTGGGTTGATTGGACCTATGAAGTCCATTCCCCATTGTGCAAATGGTTTTACCTCAATGACAGGTCAAAGTGGAAGAGTTGCACACCTCTCTCGGCTTGCTATGGTTTGACACATATGGCAGGTTCTCACGTGGTTATGTACGTCTTTAAACAAGGTAGGCCAATAGTAACTTGCCCTCAAAATCTGATTCACAGTACAAGATGCTGAACCATGGCCTATTCCATATTTATCATGAAATTCAGCTATCAGTTTCCCTGCCTCTTCTTTCCTTAGGCATCTCAGGTAGACACCCTCATGATTTCTCTTATATAGAACAACTCCCTTCATCATGTAACTGCCATTCTTCAATCGTAGGGCTCTCCTTTGTATTGAATTCAAGTATTTGCGACATTGTTGATGTAACAAGTAGTAAACAATGTCATCATACTAGCTCCTTGGAGAAACAACCTCAAGATTATAATGCTGAGTCACAAGGTTAGGACCCATTTCTGCCATTGTCTTGGTTAATCCTTGGCCCCTTACCAACTTCATGGGTTGAATCTCAATGTCATATTCTTGCAACATAGTCACCCATTTGGCCCTACGTTCATCCAACTCATTTTGCATCAACAACAACTTGACCGCAGGGTCAGGGACAATAGCAAAGACCTTGTTTCTCAATATGTAGTGCCTAAACTTCTTCACAGTTCAGACCAAGGCATAGGCCTACTTTTCAACACTAGGATACCTCAGTTCGGCATCCTTGAAAGGTGTACTCATGAATCCTATGGGATGTTCATTTCCTTGATCAGAATTTTGTGTAAACAAGCTTGCGCAAGAATGATTAGAGGCAAATATATAGATGTGGAATGGCTTAGTGTAATCAGGAATTACCAAAACATGGGCCTCAACGATAGCTCTCTTGACATCTACAAATTCCTCCTTAGCTTCTGCATTCCATTCAACCTTCACTTCTCACTTCATCATGGCATTCAGCGGCTTGACTATTTTTGCAAATCCAGTGATAAATTTTCTGACAAAGTTAATCTTGCCAAAGAAGGACTTCATTTCCCTTTTTCTTGCAGGGGGTGGCATTTTCAGAATTGCCTCCACTCGCTCAGGATCAATGGCAATACCTTGTTTCAAAATAATGTGCCCTAACATCTTTCCCTCAGTAACTCCAAAAATGCACTTCTTTGGATTAAGTGAAATACCAAACTCTCTGCATTTGTGGAATACTTTGCATAAATCAGCAACATGGTCACTTCTCTTCTTGGAAAATACTATCAAATCATCCATGTAGATGATTATGCACTTGCCAATGATGTCTTTGAAGGCAATATCCATTGCTCTTTGGAATGTAGCTCCAACATTTATTAATCCAAAGGGCATTCTTTGGTAAGCAAATGTTCCCCATTTTGTAGTAAAGGTAGTTTTGTGCCTGTCCTCATATTGAACCATGACCTGATTGTATCTAGAGTACCCATCCAAGAAGGAAATCATCTGAGATCCATTGACAACTTGAAGCACCTCATCGAGTGAAGGGACCAGATAATTATCCTTTTTTGATGCTCTATTCAAGTTCCTGAAATCGACACATAGCTTGATTTCCCCATTTTTCTTTCTGACTGGGACCAAGTTTGCAACCCATGTTGAATGTCTTACTAGGAATATGATTTATGCTAATAGTAGCTTTTCCTTTGAATAATGGGCTCTAGCAAAGCATTGATTGGTCTTTGTGTCTACCTGAATGGCTTGACACTAGACTTGAGGGGAATGGTGTGTGTAATGACCGAAGTGTCATATGTCCTCAAGTCATCATAGCTCCAGGTTATCAAATCTTGATATGCGTGCAAGGCATCAATAATTCCTCCCCTTTCCTTCAGAGTGCACACCTTACCAATAAGGACATTCTTGGCATTACCTTAGGTCCCCATGTTATATGTTTCACATTGATAGTTGAGGGACTCCCTTTTCATTTTCTGCTCTTGATCTTTAATCCTATCAAAATCAAAGATCCATTCTCATTGCACCATGCGTCTTGGAGTGGTGTTAGTCTTTAAATTGAGGACTCCTTCCAAGTCAATTTTAGCTTCCTGGGGCTCGACCTCATCAATTACTTGGGAAGAAAATACATCAAAACTTGTAATAAAATCAAGAATGTGCTTATCATTTTCAAATACCTGAAAGTTGGTGACATTGTCAGGCACTGAGGGTGTTGGAATAAGTTCCACAGTGAACTTCTTAAGGCCCAAAAGTGATAATGGTTGCAATGTACTTGCTGCTTGTGCCAGAGAATCAGCAGTCTGGTTCTTATTCTGAGGAATCAGTTGAATGTTGAAGGAATCAAATCCCTCAACAAGGTCCCAAATCCTATGCCTGTAGTTGGTCATTCTACAATCATGACACGAGTATTTCTTTCTTATTTTCCTAACCACAAGCTCAGAGTCTCTGAATACTTGCAAAATTTTGACTTTCTTTTTATATTCCATTAGCAGCCCATGAACTAGAGCTTTGTATTTAGATACATTGTTAGTGCACTAAAATTGGAGTTTGTGAGTAGCAAAGTAGGTCTTACCCTTAGGACTGCTCAGTTCAAGTCCTGCTCCAGCACCTTGCTTGGATTTGGACCTGTCAAACCTCAATACCCAACAATCATTAGCCCCTACTTTTCTTGAGATACCTTGGTCCTTATTGACACCCAAAGGTTATTCGGGAGGCTTTGGATCCTTTCCCTTTTGATTATTTTGAATGATCTTTACACCTGACCCAGCAGTTGGGGTTGTGTCGATGTGTCTCTATATTCATTCTACTACAGCTTGACACAAGCAACACTCTAATTTGGAATTAGGAGAATTGTGCACTTGACACCAATTAGGATGAAGCAATTCTTCAAAATGCAAGTGTCTACCTAGCTGAACTTGATTTTCTACACATTTTTGGATAAATTCTTGAAAGTTATTCAACAAGCCAAGTTGCTTTTCTTCCTGGTCCTCAAGTTCCTCTCCTATCACCAATCCTGTTGTTTGGTCAAACATTACTTCAGGGCCCCTGGCTTCTAGTGTGGATTCACCAAAAGAGCCTTGCAGCATTAGGACTTCCTCTTTGTCCAAAGCAGGGGAGGCTAGGACATAGTTTCCCATATTGACTTCTGTCACCAACACCTCATTTGAAGTATTCTGATATTTAGTAATGATATACTTCATTCTTGGTTCCCTCTTGATTTTGATCTACTTTGGGACTCCTTTCCAGGGGAGCCACATATGGGAGTGATCTGTGCAAGTTTATCCATTTAGTGCCTTGGTAAAATCTCTACCCAAAATTAGACCGTAGGTGTCAGGGATGTCAGCCACCTGAATATTGAGCACTTCTTGCACTCTAGGGTCCGAGGAAACTTGCATGGGAATCATATTTAGTTCTCCTACAATGTTCACCTCTATTTTTTCTAATTGGGTGACTTTCTTTTGAGAAACAACAGGGGTAATATCGAGAGCCCTACAAACAAAAAATGGCATAACATTCGTGGATGCCCCTGAATCCAATAGGCAATTGTGCAGATTTTTACCAAATATACGAATGGAAATTAGGAAAGGAGGGGTTTCCATCTTGCCCTAGAATAAACTCAATGGTGAGTTAGCTTGGGTGACCTGACTCCTATCTTTTTCTCTACCCCTATCCTTGGGTTGTGATGGATTAGGACCTTTCGATACTTGCAAAATAGGGGATCTTGCAACTACTTCATTAGTGGCTACTCCTAGTGTTGCTACACTTAAATTAAAGGACCCAAGGACCACATTTCTAATTTCAAGAACTCTCAATAATTCAAAAGCTGAAAGACTCACCTTTACTCTTTTGAGTTCCTCGGTAACATATTCTCCCAACTGTTCCACATTCAGGTCAGTGTGAAGTTCCTTGGAATGTCCAAGTTTCTTCTCCCTCGTTGCATCAGCAACACCTCCCCTGGAGACATCCAGTTGTCTCTCCTTCGTTAGGTATTGGGTGGGCATCTGAGGTTAGGATGGATTGTTATTGGCATGTGGATTTGGTGGAGCAGTGAAATTGTGTGGAGGGGCAGATGTAGTGAATGGTCCCCCAGCTTGTGGATTCCAGTGGGGCTTTCTTCTTAAATCATACTTTCTAATAGGTTGCTGAAACATTTGCACCTCTTCAACATCAACCTCCTTTTCATCCAATGGGCCATTTTCATTCTTAGTTTCTTCATTGAGTACTTGTTCAACCTCTCCACCTTGGTTGCTTGATTCCTCTTCTGGTTCATTCTCCTCATCCTTAGGGAAACGAGCATGGTTCAACACTAAAATCGGGGAATCGTCGAGATTCGAGGGTACCAATTATTGGCCAGTGGAGTTGTTTTCGACTTCATATTGGAAAATAGAAGTAGTTGTTTGAAACTTAGGATAGTCGAGCTTTGAGTGTTGACTTGTCTTGTGGAGTGTACACCATCCAGACAGAGCAACCTCTGCCAGATATACACCACCTGGAGATTTTTCTTGATTGGAAGGTTGATCCAACGGAGTGGGAACTCCCCCATTGTTAGGTCCAGTGTTCCATGGCCCATTTTGCCTAGGTGGCTGTCTTCTTTCAAATCCTTGCCCACCTTGTTGGTTTCTATCAAATTTTTGGACAAAACCTTGTCCTCTTTCAAAATTCTGATTTCTATCATAGTGCTGCCCTCTATTATAATTTGATTGCATGCTCTTCTAATTGGCTTGGAGCTGATTGTTTTGGTTCCTTAGATGAGTCACCTCCATGTTCAACTTCTTCACTTGCTCTTCCAGTTCATCTAACCTTTCGTTATCAGGATTATTGTAAGGATCCGGATTCATGGTGTTAGGGGAATACCTTGACACTCCTCCAGAACCATTGGACTGATTCAAAACATCTGAGTTTTGTAAATATGCAGGGAAGTGGGTTTGTTGCTGTGAGTGGAGGGGATGGTTAGCACTTTGTTGAGGAAAACTGGTCATTGGATGAGTCTGACTTATTGGATGACCTAGGTGAAGAATCAGAGGCAACTGTGGAATAGAGTTCATGATGTGACTATTATTGGTCAGAGCCTGGTTGAGAGATTGGACTTGGCTTGGGTGAGCAGCTAGTCCTAGTGATGGCAAGGGTCCTGACAAGTGTTATCTCGAGTCAGTGCTGACCTTAACGGCCTTTGTGTATGTGGCGAGCAAGGTAGTTGGTGGGTTAGTCCTCCACTTGAGGAAGGTAAAAGTTAGACTATCAAGGACTTCAAAATAGACCTCTAGGACAGTGGCCTCATTTCCAACATAGGGTGCTTGGAGCCTGGTGTATGCTTGATATAACCTATTATTGAATGATCCTATAAGCTTGTTGATTTCCCTCTTTACCCCAATCAACTACATATACAACTCGTTAGCACTAATAGCTATTTTAAATTTTAGCAAGAAAGTAGCCTCAAGGTCAACGCAGTTATGAATGGAAGCAATAGGTAAGTGGTTGTACCAATAGAAGGCTTCCTCCCCTAATGAATAGGGGAAGAGCCAGCTCACAACATCTTCATGGTTAATCCCTCTATTGCTCAGACAAGTTTGAAAGATCTTGATATGTTCTTTCGCTGTCCTATTTGGGTCATTCATATGAAACTTAGAGCAGAAGTGCTCAGGGTTCTTGGGCATAACATTGTAGTTGTTGAACGTCAAGGGTGATGGTTTGTTTGCCAAGAAAGCCATTGGTGGGGGTGGTAATGGCAGATGGATGACTGGTTGGTGTTGGGGAATGGAACCAGTCTTAGAATTAGATGAAGATGGAGTGGGTGGTGGTGCAGATGATGGGAATGCTAGATTAGATGATGATTCCTCCCTCCTTTTGGTCCTTCTTGACCTGGTTAGAGGTGGTAATTCTTGAAAATCTTCTTCTTCTCTTGTTATGGATTTGGTTCTCCTTCTGAGCCTCTCAGGAGAGATGGCATTTAGAAAATTCTCTAGCTTGTTGAGGCCCTCCTTCTAGTGCCAAACTTGTTGTTTGGTGTTTTTGCACATCAACAACTCAGACAGAATAAAAGTTATCCCATCTCTCTTGAAAGGTTGATCTCTATGAACAAAGAGATATCCCCAAGGTCTCTCAAGTATCAGGTCATGCCAATGCAGTAGAAAAAACTCAATGATAAAATGTAAATATGCTGGTAATCACAAGGGGTCTTACACATGAATGTTAAGAGTTTCTAGACTCGTAAAATTTTAAACATAGTGATGCTTTAACTTTGGGTTTTAACCACATAATAAAGAAACAGAAAAAGGAAAGGGTTTCAGAAGTTTAAATCACCAATACTACTCCTATTATGAATCATGCAAATGATAGAAAACTTGAAATGGACCAATCCCTTAGAATTAATTTCTGGTCGACCTAGGCTATACCTTCAATCTTCCAGAAAACAATGCAATCTTCTAAGGTTTTAGAGATTTTCAGGCTGAAAGCATTCATTCAATGGGATTGAATGAATAAATGCAGCTGAACTAAGCACATGAACAAGGTACAAGTTGACCTTGCACAACATTCCCATAATCAAAAAGCTTCCCAAGATATGAACCAGGGATTGCTACAACACCTTAGAGGTAAGATCATAAGCATTACAAGAATCGAATCTAGACTACATTCAAGAATTTCCAAGCATTTCGGAAGATGAAACAAGAAACATGCAAGATTATTTAATGCAAAGGAGACACCAGTCATAACACAATGTCTGAACCTTTTATTAAATCATCACATTTACAACATTTCTGGTCTATTATGACATATGCCTGAAACATGAAAGCTTCTTCTAATCTGCTAACATGCTATCCTACTAGTAAACTATTGATTACAAGTAGCTACTAGTTTCAACACCTACTATATGGAAAATCAAACCTTTACAAAGGAGGCAGAATGCCACTCTTATAGAAAATTTCCTGCGTGAGAATAGAGCCAGGGTTACCCAAAAAAACCGATGACCACCAACCAGATCAGCCCGACAAACAACAGTAACCCGCCACCCATCAATGAATGCAGAGAAGGATGCCATCAAATCAACTAGGGTCACATGCCACCAAGGGACAAATCCTCGAGTCAGACCCATCATGAATGAACACCTGCATGAATAGAGGAATGGAAACGCGAACGAAAGCCAGAAGGAATGCCAGCCATCGATTGGGTTAAAGATGAGAATGAATGACCCAGATCGATGCTAACCACCAAGATCCCATCAGGTCCCACCAACTAGCCATTAATGGCCATCAATGACCTAGAGCAAAAAGCTAAACCACATGCAAGCCCAACATGATGGCACCAGCACCATCGCCGCAAACAACAAAATACCGCCCTACCGTAGTGAAGTAACAAACAACTAGTGGTACCATGATAAGTTATTGTGCTACCGCAAGTAAGCCAAATAAAGTCTACAGTACCGTGGTAACTGCACTACCACGGCGTGCAAGACAGAGGCTCAAGGTGTGATGGTAGTCACTGCGCTACCATGAGAGCCTGTGAATGAGGTCACAGTATCATGGTAACACCGCGCTACCGTGAGTCAAATTTGAGGAAGGCTAGGGGGTGTGGTAAGAGCAGGGGACCTATCCTCGAGCCACAACCAACAACCAATGAAGCATGCACACTCCACCACGGCCCACAAGCACATCAACTTGCAAAAAAGAAGCCACAATCAATGCCCAAAACATCACCAAAATACAAAATAGTTCCATAGAGTTCCAAAGTTAGAGAACCAAGCAGCAGTCTAGGCGGGAGTAGAGTAGGAACGGAACGAGAACCAAAGAGAAGCCAAAATAGGAACGAAACCAAAGAAAAGCCAAGAGAAATTAGAGCCAAAATAGGAATGAAACCATCACGGAAAAAACAAGCACACAGGCGGGACCAGAGATGAACAACACACCCAATGGAGGTGGAGCCGAAATCAGAACTGATCTGGGAACTTATGAAAATTTTCCAGATCGGCCCCCATTGCATTCCTGACTCCAACGAACACAGGTGAAACACACGCAAGGAGGCGCCAGGGCCAAACGGCCGAAAAGCCAGACCAATGAAAGAAAGACCAAACCGACGGGGGTGGACCCAGACCCTGAAGTAGATCAGGACTGGGGACTTAGGAAAAGTTTCCAAAGTTCCCAGTTCTGATCCATTCTGTGCCCGACTCTACTAGAGGCAAACGAAGGAAGAACAAAACAAACCGCCACTGGGAAAAAAGTGGGCAAAGGAACAACAACAACGACAACAAGGTGGGGGCATGGAGCGCGAAGGGGAATGGAAATCGGATTGTGAACTTTGAAGAAGTTCGAAGTCCAGTTCAATCTCGGTTCTGCCTCCGACTGACAAAGGAAAAAAAAACAAACCAAGGAAAACCTAAGGGAGGAAAACCATCCCTTAGGCCGAAAACAAACAAAGTAGTGAAGGAAATGAGGAGGCAGGAAGCGGAGCTGAACCAGAACGAAGATGGAATTGAGAACTTAGCAGAAGTTCAAAGTTGGGTTCCATCTCGGTTTTGCCTTCGACAGAACAAAGAAAATAATGGAAATAAGGGAAAGCTAGGGGAGAAAACCAACCCTTAGGACCCAAACCAAAACACAAAAGGGGAAAATAGAAGACAAAAGAAAACCACCCAAAAGGACACCCGCAAGACACCAAGGCCACCAAGAACTCAACCAAAATGGAACCCAAAACCAAAACAAGCACCAAAGACCAAAACCCCCAAGATTTTTAAAGATAAGCACAAAAGAGGGGCAGGCAAAAGAGGGTCCTTGCTTTAGTGGGGCATGTGTGCAAAAACTGCACAACAGGTTTGAATAACCGTGACCATTTTTAGATATGTACATTTTGCCCCTCTTTGAAGTGATGTGTTTTATGCATTGCTTCAAAGAATTTTTCCCTAGAATTTTAGAAATTACCGATGCTATATGACCCCTCAAGAGATAAATTGCCTGATAAAGAATCAGAATGATTTTCAAAGGAAAATTAGTGATTTAGCTCTCGAAATAGTGCTTTGCCTAGTAAAAATTTGAATATTTTCACACTTTTACCCCCTTAAAAGGTGAAAAAGGTGAAAAGTCATTGTCATTTGAACAGTAACCTTTTGTAATTTTCAGAGCTCTGAGAGAGATATTTGTGATGCTGATCCATTATGAGCACCATAGATTTGAGCGAGCCCACTGGTATTAGAGACCAGCCACGTACAGACCCCTAGTAAGTCGACTTGAACCTCTTCGTAAATTTTTTTGATTATTTTCATGGTTTTTTAATTTTTTAAAATTTTTCATGTCCTGGTTTAGCGCATATGAACCATAGTATCGTGCGTAGGTTAGATAAAGTCAAGCATATAAAGTAGCACATAGGTGTGAAATAGTTGCACATAGTGTAGAATGACACATAGGATGCTTGAAGTAGCGCATACAAAAATGATGTCTGCGTAGGATTCTAGATCAGCGCATAGGGTAAATTGGTGCATAGGGTGACTATTTTGGTGCATCTGGTTGATAGAATCATGCATAGGTGAATTAGCACATAGAGGGTCTATTTTAGCACATAGACTTGATAGAATCACACATTGACGAAGTTGCACATGGCAGCTATGTTTTAGCACATCCATGGTTTAAAGTTGCACATACATGGTTTAGCACATTGATGGCCTGTTTTGGTGCATCCATGGATTTTTCCCGAATTTGAAATTTGGAAGAAACATTGATAAGTGCTTGATGAGTGTTGCTAGATTAGCCAACTGATTTTATGCTTTTGAATAACATCAATAATAAATTAGCTTGATTTGAGAAACTTGTCTTCATGCTTGAAGAACAAATAGGTCTGATAAATTTGCTTCCATGCGATAAGAAAAAAAAATAGTAATGATAGATTTTCTTTCCTGATTGAAAGTGAAATAGATAGATATTGAGTCATGTTGATTGTTAAATTTCTTTCCATGCGATATAAAAAAAAAATAGTAGAAATGATAGGTAGATTTGCTTTCCCGATTGAAAGTCAAATAGATAGATATTGAGTCATGTTGACTGTTAAATTTGTTTCCATGCGTTATGAAAAACAAATAGTAGAAATGATAGATAGATTTGATTCCATGCAATATGAAAAAAAAATAAGTGTTGATTTGATTGAACTTGCTTGATATACTGATAATTTTACTTTTGATGCACTGATTTGATTAGAGATTGCTTGCTGATTGATTTGTATGATTGTTTGATGATGTTGTAAAGGAGGATTTTAACCTCCTCCATATTAGAGAGAGATTTCCTTAGACATGGGAGATGATTCCCTGACTGTCATAGGACAATTTAGAGGTTATAGAGCAATGTGGTTTGAGTTCACTATTGAGGATCCCGCAGTGTCGGGTCAACATGGCATTATTGACTGCATTAGCAGAGAGATGGCACAACGAGCATAACACCTTTCATCTACCAATAAGAGAGATTATCATGACACCAGAGGACGTGTAGAAGATTTTGGGTATTCCTGTAGTTGGTGAGCTTGTGATCTATGATCACAAGGAGATCGGGGGGACTGATGCTTTGAGGCGAGTCTTCTAGGATCCTCATGTCTCCAGATATGAGCTTCCCTAGAAGGAGATGGTGGAGAGATATACCCTGCTACTGTCGATGTTAGTAGGTATGATCGATGGTTTCCTTTGTCCTGATTGTAGGGCAAAGGGACTATCGGTTGGTTGGGGTAGGATCTTGGAGGATATTCTTCTCCACCGGACTAGATATGCATGGGGATCATGTATGCTTGCCCATCTATACCATGATCTTCATCAGGTGATGTACACAGATGGGAAGAGTCTCTCCTGCACAGTTACTCTTCTATAGATATTTGTATGGGAGCATTTTTCCATTACGCATCCCATTGTTTGGAGGGATCATGATCTTGGGTTTCCATATGTTTATGTCTACACCGGGCCCCTTGTTCAGCCGAGTTTGGGCAAGTTAGAGTATTGGTGACGCATATTAGATGATCTGGATATAGTCATCTGGAGACCGTATGTAGATTGCGATACATGGGAGATAAATGATATGGAGTTACCTTACTGCACGAGATCAAGGTATCTGATTGGGCGGACTCCTTACATTATTGAGCGGTTTCTGGTGATGAGAGTCTTGAGGCAGCTTGGGTTAGTACAAATGATGTCGCAGGGTGTGGCACATTATGCCAGGCACTGGGAGGATGTACCAAAGTGGGGTCCCACTGTGATGATAGAGGCGGCTCGAGCAGAGTATTTGGAGTTGCAGTCAAATCAGTGGGCTATACATCGAGAGGTTACAGATGCAGAGATGATAGATGCATATACTGTATATTTTTACACACATCCCTTTCCGAGGTTTATGAGTCTGGAGGAGCCCACCCCATTGATGGGAGGACCAGTTATACAGTGAGGGTGAGGTTCGGTACCACAGGAAGCAGTAGGGCAGACACAGGTAGAGGCTCAGGCAGGGGTCATAGATATTGACGAGGAGGGAGATGAGGGGGATGACTCTGGAAGCTAGGATAACAACCATGATGATAGTGGGGATGGTGGAGGTGGTGGGGGTGGAGGATAAAGATTTTTCTTTAATGTTCCCTTCAGGATGAGACCATGGACATCGAGAGTAGTGGACCAGCTGAGTACTTCAGCTCTGTGGATCATTATCAGGGCTCCCTCACAGGGACAGATTGATGCTTTGCAGGTAGAGGTTCAGACTCTTCAAAGCTAGTTAGCATAGGCTTATGGGATGATCAGTTAGCTACAGGCATAGGTTGCACAACCACTAGCTCTTAACCCATAGGTAGCACAACTTACGACTAAGAGAGACAACTTCTGAGAAAGATGTATACAGGCCGAGGGGGTAGCCGAGAGATTAGTTAGATCAGTTGAGAGCACCTGTATTGGAGAGGTTGTGGCAGAGGGACTAGAGACTGCTCGAGAGGATGATTATTATAGGATGAGATAATTTGAGGTAGTTCCACCTGAGAGGAGGATTGCCTTTACACAGTCAGGTACTCTGTCTCAGACCCATTCACACAGTCATTCCAGAAGCGCTACTAGGAGTGTGGGTCAGCCAGTCAGACAAGAGATCAGGGATCCATCAAGACCCACTACCTCAGGAGGCAGCAATAACCATGCTCCATGGTCAGATGCCCCTCAGTGATGAGCATGTTGTGTTAGAATCCAAGATCACCTGCATGCAAATGGATACCTGTCACATGCAAAAGACATTCAGAACAAACAAGATCTATAAATCTCAAAGTGTAAATTGCATTATGAAAATCTCTATTATTACAAAGAGATCAATCCTTATGAAGGATATCAAGAAACCCTAAATGAAACCCTAGTGTGCACACTTAATAATTAATCAATTATTAATGTGCCTAAGTTTAGCTTAAGCAACTAGAGGAATAATTGACTTAATTAATTAACCAGTATGATATAATTAATTAAGCGTAATAACTTATTACTCTAACACCCCCCCTTAAGATGAACTTAGGAAGAAGCTAAAACACTAGAAGAAGATGCATGCAAGCAAAGACGGGTCCCGACAACTAGGCCTAATTAGGCACCCATTTAAAAATGCAAGAAAGAGGTAGAGGAGGAAAACCCAGTGGGACAAAACCCCCCTACAATGATATGACATGCTACAAAGAAGCACTGGATGAACACTGTAGAGTAACACTGGAACCGCAATCTGGCAAGCAAGGAAAGATACTTCTGTCTACAAGAAACCATATAAGAATCATAATGATGCAACAACAAACCCAATGCCACAGAACACTCGAAAACTCCAAACGAGAACAACCCTGGAATCTATGAAGCAGCAGTCGATTATTGAAAGATGTATCACTGAAAACGAAGTGCAAAGATGCAAGATGCACTCTCCCAACTGCCAAAATATCCAGGTAATCTCCAAAACACCCATCGGGCCAAATCTAGATTAACGAAAAACCTGGGATAGATACAGAAAAAAGTGCATGGACAGCAACATAAAGCTCCTCAATACCTTTCCAACGCTGCAAAGATAGCCAAAATCGAAGATCTTGGCAAAGAGTTATGAGCTCGGAAGCATAATAAACATCTAACTTCAACCAGCAATAAATTTAGTAAAATAGGAAAATACTATAAAATAAACTACACCAAATGAATGTACTCGGAACCAGCTTTCCGGTGATATCTCGTTTGCCTGATTTCGATACCGTATGCCCAAGTTATGCCAAAAACAAAAAAATTGCTCTTTTAAGGCAAATAAGGGTTAGCGGGACAAACTGCCATACAGCTGATGACGTCATGCTAACATTAGCACTTCACTACAAAAACTTTGACGGCCATCTGGCCGTCGGTGCAAAAATTCGGCCCCCCTACAAAAAAAAAATTGGGCCCCTGGTCGCCATATGACCGTAGGCAGGGCGTAGGGGGCTGAAGTTGATCGGGGGCCTGGCGCGGAGCTCCCGGTCCCCCATGTGACCGCTGCGGCTAGCGTTGGAGCCCTCAGGGGCTGGGCGATGTCGGTAGTGCTGCGGTGGAGAAGATCGGCGGCGGTGGCGGGCCGGTGGCTGCCTGGTGGCCGCTGGGTGGCGCGGCGGTGGGAGGAGCCATGTGAATTGGAAGCGCCAGCGTGGATCCCCAAAAAATCAACTTTTTTAATTTTTTTTCGATTTTTGTGCCTCGAAACGCGTGTTGGGGAGGTCGTATGGCTTCCCTGGCAATTTTTTTTTTGTCTCCTAGACCAACTTCACCAAAATCAACCGAACGACAGGCGTTCCTAGGGTTTTGAGGCGCTGCGAACGCGATGGCGACGTCCGTTTGAGCCCATAGTGTCCCGAAAAATCAGCTACCCCCACATCTTGCAGAAAAGATGCCTGTGGAAACCCTTGCATTTGAAACTCACTGAGAAGCCATATCTTTAGATCACAAACAGGCAGCGGCAGGTCTGGAGCTCTGATACCATGTTAGAATCCAAGATCACCTGCATGCAAATTGATACCTGTCATATGCAAAAGACATTCAAAACAAACAAGATCTATAAACCTCAAAGTGTAAAATGCATTATGAGAATCTGTGTTGTTACAAAGAGATCAATCCTTATGAAGGAGATCAAGAAACCCTAAAAGGGAAACCCTAAATGAAACCCTAGTGTGCACACTTAATAATTAATCAATTATTAATGTGCCTAAGTTTAGCTTAAGCAACTAGAGGAATAAGTGACTTAATTAATTAACCAGTATGATATAATTAATTAGGCGTAATAACTTATTACTCTAACATGTTGGACACATTTATTCCATTGTATTTGATATATCTTTTTGAAACATTTGATATCCTTGTATTTTTGGACATTTGTTTTGATGAGAGTTATGAGATGTAGTGGTGATTTGATTATGCATGTGTTATGGATGATTTTATGCATTTTATTTCTATATGCGATGTCATGTATGATGATGCAATGATGATATGATGTAATCTAAATGAGTTTCTTTTATAATGTATGTAATGAATGGAAGATGCAAGATGTAATGATGTGAAAAATGATATGATGCGATGAATGATGAAATGAGATAAAGTGGATAAATGATATGATTTTAAAGATGTAGTATTTCATGAATGATATGCACATGACATGGATAATGATGTAATATGATAATAATGTTGTAATTGGTGAACTAATAATACATGACGTAATGGAAATGAACATGATAACCTAAATGATAATGTGAAATGGATGCAACTTTATTATGAATGTATATGTGTGTGAGAAGATGTGTAATAAATGCAAATGTAAATGTTAATGTTATGATATGATAGTGTAATATGAGATGAATTATCAAATGAATGACTTATGCACCTGATATGAATATGATGAACTAATAATGAAATGATGATGCAAAATGTAAATGCAAGAATAATGAATGATGGTGAAATGGTGTGAATGATAATGGAATGAGATGTAACAAATGTCCAGTGGTACTCATTTTTTGTTTTAAAAGATATACGAGAATTTTATCAATCCCTCAAAAATCTATTTAAACAGCCCCCAAAATGCAAATCTAGATGAATTATGCAGCCCTATAATGCAGTAATGAACCATTCTCCTTGTTGTCATTTCATGCTATGCTTGATTTTCATCATTGAGCCTTTTGATATGTTGAAAGTTAGTACAAGCATCAAAGGGTATATTAGCACCAATGATGACCTGAGTACTGCTTTCATGATGTTTGATATAGCAAGTTAATACAAGCATCGAGGTATAATTGAACCAAGATGACATGAGTATTGCTTGCATAAACAGACAAAAGTTAACCATTTTCTTATGAAAATTCCAAAATGTCATCAATGATATGTTGTAGAGCATGTCCCATGAAAAATTTGCACAATACTAATGATTAGCTTACAGAAAGCAATCAAAGAAAAATCATACTTCTTCCTTGTGATTCTAGTTCAATACATCATTGAACCACTCCAAAGACATGACGTCATCAAATATCAAAACAACAATTGCAACTTATTGCTTTAAGTTTATCATTCATTTTATTCAGATTAAGATCATCAAATTTGTTTTAATCATATTGTCAAAATAGTCATGTAGGCTCAGTTTAATTGGACAAAGTTTGTTGTTTATGATATTCTGATTCTTGACACATGTTGCCGACTACCTGCTAGAAAAGATCCCAGAGGTGAATTGCCCCCTAGTGACCTTGTACTTTGACTCCTGCTAGACACAACTACTGCTAAGGATAACCCCAAATCATCAAGCCATGATGAGATCTTTGTTCGTTTCAAGGAGATGATGTGATTGCAAATGCGATGGCGAGGCATGTAATGCCAATGAAATATGGGTATGTATAATGAATCTTAATAGATGAGAGAGCCAAATGAAATAACAAACAATGCCTATTTGCTAGGTTTTCACCATTTGTTTTTATTGCACTTTTTCTCTTGATTTTATGATTTTTTTGTTGTTACCAAGATGCCTGTTTGCCAGGTTTTCATCAAGGCAACGGTTTTTTTCTTCTATTTTGATTTTTTTGTATTTTTGCTCTTTTTTGATTTTTTTGTATTTTTGCTCTTTTTGATTTTTTTGTATTTTTTCTCTTTTTGATTTTTTTGTATTTTTTCTCTTTTTGATTAATTTTTTGTATTATTTGTTTTTTCAAGACTTTTTGTGTTGTTTTTGATATTTTCTCAGGCATAAAACTTCTTCAAGTGAATGTTGTTGGTTGGATCTTCAAACAGGTCCCCTTTTGTAGTTGACAACTGATATGCCCCCGATCCATACGTTGCAATGATAACAAAAGGGCCCAACCAATTAGGTTCGAACTTGCCTTTCTTTTCCCAATCCTGGTGATTTCGAGGGTTTTCTTTGAGAACCAAGTCACCCACTTGAAAAGTTCATGGTTTGACTCTATGATTGTAGTTGTGGGACATAACTTGTTGATATCCCTTCAAATGATTAATTGTAGTGTGACGTCGTTCATCAAGTAGTTCCAGCTCTTGCAACCTTGATACTCTGTAGTCTTCATCATTGATTAACCCTTTGAGTGATGCTCGAAGTGAAGGAATCTCAACTTCCAATGGTAGAATAGCTTCAGCTCCATAGACCAAAGCATAAGGAGTAGCACCTTTTGGTGTGTGAATGCTTGTTCTGTATGCCCATAATGCTAGATTCAATTGGACATGCCAATCACAACCTGCTTCATTTACTATTTTCTTCAAAATCTTTAGAATTGTTTTGTTTGACGCTTTAGCTTGACCATTCCCTTGTGGATAGTAAGGCATAGAAAACCTGTGTTGGATGTGAAATATTTCACATAGCTCATCAACATCCTACTTTTTAAAGGGTCTCCCATTGTCTATGATAATGGAGTTGGGAATACCATATCGACATATGATATAGTTCAAAATGAATGAAGAGATTTGTTTTCCTATAACAGTTATTAAGGGAACCACTTCAATCTAGTTAGTGAAATACTCAGTGGATGTTATGATGAATTTATGTCCATTGGAAGATGACAGGTGTATCTTGCCAACCAATTCCAATCCCCATTGAGAAAAAGGCCATGTTGTGGTGAAGGGTTGTAATTCCTAAGCAGGAGCATGAATGATATTCCCATGAATTTGACATTTTTCACATTTTTTCACAAAGATGAATGATTATTTATCCATGGTCGACCAGTAGTAACCTAATCTCACAAGTTTCTTCACTAAGGTTAGTCCACTTGAGTGTGTCCCACAAATTCAACCATGTACCTCTTGTAAGGCCTTTTCAGATTCATCGCGTTCGAGACATCTAAGGAGGGTACCATCTAGACCATGTCAATATAAGACGTCAACAATTAAGGTGTAGCGAGATGATTGACGGATGAAATTTCTTTTCTGATTTCTAGACAAGTCTAAAGGTAAAGTAGTATCCTTTAGGTAAGTGTAAATTTGGCCATACAAGGGAGAATCATAATTGGTTAAATGATAAATGATCTAAGTTTCAGGATTGTCACAGGTGGGAGAAAAAAATTGTTCCACCAGGAAATTGTACCATGTTTGATTCTCTGACAACTGGAGTAGAGAGGTGATTGTAGCTATTGCATCTGCTACTTTATTATTAGTACATGGAATCTGTATGAACTTGATATTGACAAATTATTTATTGAAGTCATCCACCATTCCTTTTTAAGGTATCAAGTTTTCACCTTTGATGTGATAGTTGTCATTGATTTGATTTATGACAAGTTGTGAATCACCAAAAACATGAAGTTCTGTGATTTTTCAGTCTACTGCAATTCTTATGCCAATTACTAATGCCTCATACTCAACTATGTTGTTTGTGCAAGGAAACATTAGCCGATAAGATTTTGGAATTGTATGTCCTTAAGGTGTAATAAAAATAATCCCTACTCCTGAACCATGTTGAGTGTAAGAACCATCAAAGTAGAGCACCCATGACTGCTGGATAACTACTGTGAATACATCAGAATCAAGAAAATTAATGTGTATTGGGTGTTCTGTGGGTATTGGGGCTTCCGCTAATTGATCCGCAATTATTTGTCCCTTTATAGCTTTCTGATCCACATAATGAATATCAAATTCTCTTAGGATCATAACCCATTTAGCCAACCTTCGAGTTAAGGTTGCCTTACTTAGAAGATATTTGAGTGGGTCAATCTTAGCCATAAGATTTACTATATGAGTTAGCATGTAGTGTCATAAATTTTGAGAAGTGAACATCACTGCTAAGCAAGATTTTTCAATGAAGATGTAATTTAGCTCATGACTTGTCAAGGTTCGATTGATGTAATCAATTGCTCGCTCTTTTCCTAAGTTGTCTTCATGTGCCAATAATGCTCCTAGGGACACTTCCATGGTAGAAATATATAATATGAGAGGCGCACCTTGCACTGGTGGATTCATGAGATACTACTTTATTTGATCAAAGGCTGATGCACATTTGTCCTCCCACTTAAATAAAATATTCTTGTGTAAAAGGTGTGTAAATGGTGAACTATTATCTACCAATTGAGTAATGAATCTTTGAATTGATTATAACCATTCCTGTAAAGAGCATAGTTGACTAATGTTCCTTGGTGGTGGCATATCAAATATTGCTTGTACCTTAGCTAGATACACTTCAATTCATTTTTCTAATATAATGTAACCTAATAGCTTTGCATATTTCACTCCAAAGACACATTTCTTTGGATTAAGTCTTACTTTGAATTTTTCCATTCATTTGAAAAATTTAGATAAGATATCTATGTGTCCTTCCCTGGTGTTAGATTTGGCAAGAAGATCATCAACATGATCCTCCATGAATGTATGCATCATATCATAAAAAAATGTTGTCATTTCTCGTTGGTATGTAGCTCCTGTATTCTTCAGCCCAAATGGCATTACGTCTTAGCAATAGGTACCCCAAGGACATGTGAACACCATTTTATCTTGATCCTATGGTGCAATATTTATTTGGTTGTATCCTAAAAATCCATCCATTAATGAGTACATTGCATGTCCAACAATCAAATCAACAATCATATCTATATTTGGCAAGGGGAAGTCATCTTGAGGACTTGCCTTGTTCAAATCCCTAAAATCTATACAAATTATAATCCTTTCTTCTGGCTTTGAAACATGTATGATATTGGAGATCCATTCCTCATAGTCGATAGACCAAATGAATCCAACATCTAAAAGCTTCTTTAATTCCTCTTTAACCAATAATACAACATGTGGATGCATTTTTCTGAGTTTTTGCTTTACAGATTTTTCCCCCAGTGTAAAAGATAGATGATGCATGATGAGATCTGGATCTAATCCCGGCATGTCCGCATAGGACCATGTGAAATTGATTTGATTTTTCTTGAGAAATTTTGTGAATCCATGTACTTCCTCTTTAATTAGAGATGCGACAAGTTGTAAAACTTTGGGTTGCTCTATAAAACCTATATTGAGTGCCTCTGTTGGTTCGATTAGAATGGAAGACCTTTCTTGGTAATGTTCCAGGAGAGTGTCAAGTTTCCCATCCTCTAGTGCCTTTGGAATGTTTTCACCATTGGATACGATTTTTATTTATCTCTTTTCTTGATCTAATATTGCCTTTGTTAGGTTTTCACCATTAGATCTTTCTTTTATGTTATTTATTTCATAGCTGAGAAACTTGGCACTTTCCTGTCGAAAGATCTGATCCTGCGATTCCCTGGTGGAACTTGTTTTTGGTTGGGATGAATAAAGAAAAAATATGATGGTTTCGTCATTAGGAAAAGTTGGGACATCAATGGGTGTGATTTGTTCCCAATCAATGAGTTCGGGATGGACCAAAGGAAATGGATCATTAGGATGAGTAAGGTCACAAGCCGTTAGGGTCATGATGTTATTGTTAACATCATTATGGAGGAGGTCTAGGATGGTATCCTCCTGCAAAATGATCTATCTCACTTTGAAATGAATGGGTTTCACTTGAGTCATGATCGCTTTGTAGAACATAGTCAAGAAAAGGCCTTGAGTTTTTCCCTTGTAAGAATGTAGGTGTGAATTTGTGTATGACATCCACCCTTTTCTCTGAGATAAAAGTATCATTAGAGAATTTGTCCCATTCATATTCATTGGAGTCAGTGTTAGAATTGTTTTCCTGAATTCGCACGATTGTTTCAATTAACTCCTCTTTACACATTATTTGTATTACTTCTTCCTTTGTGTCTTCACCATATCCTAGCCCAATCTTATCCTTTGGGTGCATTGTTTTTAGTTGGACAGGTTCAACAATACCCTCTTTCCATTTAACTATAGGGCCATTTCCTTCATAACCCATTTGTTGCATGATAGCATAACCTTTTCCATATTGTTTTGTGGGTAACTTGACATGTAGTACTGAATCTTCATCTTTATAGAGCCAATCAAGGATAGCTCTATCTTCCATTTCATTTTCTTTGATAAATATCCCATTAAACTTGGTGATGGGAACTAAAGCTGAGGCTAATGTTGTTGTAGCCTATTGTATGGATGTTGATGGTTGACCATGGGATCTTGGAGATATGGGTAATTTAGGGAGAGATAAAGAATATTCTTCCACTCCATTATCTTTCAATTTTAGGTTGGTGCCAGATTTACTTATCATTTAACTTTCTTGTTCATTGTATTTGGAGGTAGAGATGGCCAAGGCCTCTCTATTATGTGGGACTAGTGTGTCCTGAGTTGCTCTTAGGTTAGAACAAGTTTGACTGCTAATGTGATCAGCAGGTATTGTTACTTCTTGTCCATCATATGGAAACTTCAAGCATTAATGATAAGTAGATGGAACAACTTGCATGTCATGGATCCATGGATGACCCAAGAGTATGTTATAAGTTAGATCCTGATCTAGGACTTAACAAAAGGTAGTCTTCATAGTAGGTCCCATTCTGATTGGTAGCATGATGACGCATTTGGAAGTCCTTTCCTCATCATCATATGCCTTGATTGTAATATTCCTTCGTGGATTTATAGATTCTTTAGAATATCCCAAAGTGAGGACCAATTTTAAAGCACAAATGTTTAATTCGGCTCCCCCATCTATTAGGACACTTCTAATGTGAACTTTGTGAACCATGACCTCTAATTAGAGTGATGAATTATGTGGATGGGTTATGGATGAGTCATCCTTTTCAGTAAAGGATAAACATGCGGTTGAGGAAAAGTGTCCCACCCTGGCTTGAAATTTATTGATATCTAGATCAGGGGATACAGTTGTATCAACAAGTGCCTTTTCTAGAATGTCCATATGCATAGGTGATAACTTTAAAAGCTCCAAGATAGAAATTTGGGCTGATGTTTTTTGTAGTTGATCAACCAAATTGTATTGACTTGGAGGGGGAATTTCCGTTTTAGATGAGCTTCTTTTGATAATGATTTTGGCTTCTCCCCTTGTTGTAGCATTGACCTCTCGATATTCCTTCTTATCCTTGATTCAGATAGTATTGATTTGCTGATCGTCAGTATAAATATGATTGATAATGACATCATTGACATAATTAACATTCTTGCCCTTGTCACTTGAAGATTCCCCTTTTTGATAATTGGGGAGAGGATCCTTGAATTCCTGTTGGTTATTATTGGAATTATGTCCCTCAATCGTGATAATATGGTTATCAATCAAATCCAGAACAATATTCTTTAACCCTTGGCAATTGTTTGTCTTGTGACATTTACACCTATGATAATCACAAAAGTGTGAGTCATTCCATGATGGTGGTTTAAATTGAGGCTCATAGTCTCTTTGTGGTGGTAATGTAATAGTGTTTTGATTCAATAACTCTTTGAGAATGGATTCCAAAGATTGGCCCAAGGGAGTGAAATTCCGTCAATTTGAAAATAATGAAGATTTGGGCACATTTGAATTTTGATTATTGCCAAAATTATTTCCACAATTGTTAGTCACATTCCCTTGATTCAAAAAATTTCCTTGGGCACTAGAATTTCCAGCATTATTGCTATGTTGAACACCTGACACATTAAGGATAGTAGGCTTCACATTTATGATTTTAGCATCTACTACCCCATCATTCACAAAATTTTTATTTCGAGTCCAAAATCGTGACTTTTCATTGTTGTTACTATGATTGTTGTTGTTGTTGTATGAACTTGAACCCTCTTTATCATTTTTCAGAACTTCAGGCTTGATCAAAGCACCTTCAATATTAATCGCGTTTTCAATCAATTTTTCAAATGATTGAAGACAATGAGGGTTTATTCTATAACTCATCTCTTGATTTAAACTACAATAAAGATCTCCATCTTTTCTATTTTAGGAATAGGGTGAGAGTATCTAGCAAACACCCTTCTCCACCTTTGCAAGAATGTAGTGAAAGATTCCCCTACTTTTTGTTTCACCTTACAAAGGTCAAGCATGGTTATCTGGTGTTGGATGTTGTAGGAGTATTGTGATATAAATTTTTTTATTAACTCCTCAAAGTTTTTGATTGGGGGAGTGATCTTTGAAAGCCACTCCATAGATTGTCCACCCAGAATTTGTGGAAACAATAGCACTAAGTAGGTATCTTCATGAGTGAATTCCAAGCTCATATTTCGAAAATCCCTCACATGTTCAACGAGGTCAGTTTTCCCATTATACCTATCAAGTTTAGGGATTTCACAATGTTTTGGAAAAGGAATCATTTGAAGACTCCTATCAAATGGATAAGGACATATGTCATCCAAAATATACTTCTTTGTTGCATCCCCTTGCATTTATTTTATTTTCCCTTGTAATTCTTTGATCTATTGAGTAAGGGCACTAAAATCATTAGGAGGAGTTTCAGGATTTTATTTAATCCCTTTTGTGTCAAAATCATTAGGTAACTTAGCTCCTTGATTAGCTAATGAAAGGAAATATCTTTCCTCGTTTCATTCTAAAATCCTTTCCATAAGAGTATGGAATAGGGGATCCTGCTCTGCTTCTTGGAGCTTTTCTTCCGTTATCTCTTCAGTATTTGAATTATGACAGAGGATCTCTTCCCTCTCACTATTATCACCCATTTTGCTTACTTTACTTTCTCTTTCATCTTTTTCTATGTGCTTTTGAGATCTCATGACAACAGGCATAAGCTTTACTCAAATTATACTAACCTTTATCAAAAGAATGAAATAGTGCAATGTTTGATGGCTATGAAAGTCAGGATAGAATGAAGATTCTATGACTTCAAAGATTTTTAATCTTTAGCTCGTGATTCCCTAATTGAAAGGATGAAAATCCTATTTGCGGGAATTAAACCAAAGATCAAAAATAAAGATGATTTTTCACTTTGTGAGGTTTGATCATAGCTTTGTAAAAAGATGGATTTGATGAATGCCTAATGCACTTGAGTTATCTATTGCAAAATTTGATTGGGATGAGTGGCGTAAAATATTGTAGGTTGGGGAATATAAGAAGAACGAATATGCTAACTGTGGTTGTGCCTTTGAGAAAGGGGTCTTCTTTGAAAGAAGGCTCGTGAGTATAAAGGTTCTACAACATAATTGTCGGTGAAACCTCTAACATAGTCGTGATTTCGGTGAATAAAGGTTTTGTGTTCAAGCAAGACCTTTCGAATTTGGTATAGAAATTTCCTCTTCTTCAATAAATTCTTATAATCGAGATATTTCTTTGGCTTTCTAATTTTCCTTTCTAGAGACATCTTGGAAAAATTTGTAGACTTCCAAATTCTGAGCATGGAAAAGACTAGACTGAGAAGACCGATTTCTAAATGTCAGAAAAATTACCTAGGCTCGGAAAACACATGCACCAAAATAGAGCATGAATACGCCAAAATAGACTACCTATGCACCAAAACAAAGCACAGATGCGCCGAAATAGAGAATAGATGCACCAAAACAAAGCACAGATGCATCGAAATAGAGCACAGATGCACCGAGACAAAGCAGCGATGCACCGAAACAAAGCAGCGATGCACCAAAATAGAGCAATGATGCACCAAAACATAGCAACAATGCACCGAAATAGAGCACAGATGAGCCAAAACATATCAACAATGCACCTAAATAGAGCAACAATGCACTGAAACAGAGTAGCAATGTGTCAAAACAGACCATGGGTGCGCTAAATTATCCATATAGACTTTTGAGATAGACATGTTTGGACAATTTGATATTTTTGGATGATCTTAATCTGATTTAAATGTGAAAAACACAACATAGAGAAGCAGAAAGTTGTTTTGTTAATCCTAAAATCTAAACAAAGAGTGTATGTTCTTGAGATTTTTACAGGTTTTAAACAAGATAAGCATTCCAAGTAGACTCACTCTTAGTTGTCAAATAGGTCATCATAGAAATCACAACCCACAACTTAAAATCGCGTCGACTCACACAACCATGTCACCCCCTAGAGGGCGCCCATGTTTTTTTCTTTTCCAGGTGTGTACTCAAGGTGACGGAAGTGGATACTAAATCCCCTGAGCAAACAATCTATGGTGATTATATGGTGAGTGTCTTGGGGGCAGATTCTTCCCTCCCCTTGCATCGTGATTAAAATGATGTTTGGATATTGACACGGCTGGCTTTCTACACTATGGTTCATAGTCAAGGTTTTCGTTCGGTGCATAAATAGATAAACTCCCTTAGGAGACCTCCCAATCTTTAGAACAAAGATTTTGGGGATGGTTATCTTGCACACTATCATCGAATTGCAGACTTTCCTCGAATTTGCTTTTGATTATAGTGGGTTGGAAAACCTGACTTTGGTTGTTCCCACTTAGGTTGTTCCTCTTGGGTGAGTAATTTTTCCCACAAGAGCAAGCCCTCTAAAGGATGTAATAAAGCAGGAAAATTGCAGGAAAATGAAAAAGGCACTCTAGTATTCTGGTCACCCAATTAAGGGGAGAGCATACACCTGTTGCCATAGACAAAGTAAACAATGTTCTTTCTATAGCACCAAATGACAATGATCTAAACTAAGTGAAGATGTTGCTTCACAATAGGCATGGGGTTCATTTTCAACTGCAATAATAGTGTGTGGTGACTACCCTAGGATTGATAGATTCCAGATTTTAAATTTCTATCCTAGGGTTGGTTCATTTTTCTTAAAAACTAAAGTGAATTTTTTTGTCCGCAGATGGCATCGGAATCAAAAAAATTGTTTACAAACCCCCTATATGTGCTAGGACAGACCCATAATGTGCCAAAATAGTTACTAAATGCGCTAAAAGATCAATCAGGGATGCACGAGAATAGGTCGTCTATGCATCGAAACAGTTCCTGTATGTGCCAAAACAGTCCCTGAATGCACAGAAATAGTTCAGGGATGTGCTAAAATAGTTCATCTATGCATTGAAAGAAAGTTCATATGCGCCAAAGCGCAAATCCAGTCCGTCACCTGTTAGAAAATTCTTGCAATAAAAAGATTAAAATGGGGGGATGCCCCATGGTGGGTGCCAAAAATGTGTCGTTAGAAAATGTGGATTAATTAAATAGTAGACTAACACACAAATGAGATATTTTATTAAAGAAAACTAACTGGAAATCATAAATGCAAACTCTAATGACAACAACTTCTTCAAATTCGTCCCATTGTCCTCTATCTCCATGGATTTGATTAAAGATGTTGGCTCTTAGTTGTGTAAGCAACAGCTTGTTGAAATGGTAGCTTAGGAGAATGAGATTAACTTAAAATGCATGTTCATGACTATATGATTTAAGCTATGAAATTAAAATGCTATGATGCTAGAATGTTGATAATACTAGAATGAAGCTATAGTAACTATGTATGAAATCTTGGATTCGAGGTCCTTTTCAACTCATAAGAGGGCTATATTTATAGATTTTTGAAGGCAATAGTCTAGTTGGTGAGGATCAACGGTTGAGATTCAAACCTGTTAAGATGAACGGTGAGAGATCGAGAAGTTGAGAAAAAGATGGAAGGTTGAGAGAAAGATGGGAGATGTTTCCTCAAACACAACCTTTTCCATTCAAAAATGAAGGAAAGTTGCCATTTGTGCACTTCATTTATGAAGAGTTAGTTGATAGTTGAGGAAAAATCCATAATTAAATAAATAAATTTATTTAATTACATGTGACAAAGAATTAAAAGTTCCCATAATTAAAATAAATAATATTTAAGTATGTGTGAGAGATGATAAAAAATGCTTTAATTAAATATATAAAATACTTAATTAAATATGAAAAGAAGAAAGTTTGTAATTAAATATTTTTAGAATATTTAATTGTGGAAGAAAAGAAGAAAGCTTTTAATTAAATATTTATAGAATATTTAATTATATGAAGAGTGAAGAATTAGAAAGAAAGCATTTAATTAAATATTGGAAATATTTAATTAAATGTGAAATGAAGAATATCATTTAAATTTAGAATTTAAACTTGTGGTAATTAATATAAATTAATTGTGAAATCTTTTTAATTAATTAAGAGGAAGATAGCAATAATTAAATAAACTTATTTATTTAATTAAACTAGAAGAATTGGAAAAATGAACAATATAAATAAATAATTAAATTTATTTATATGTAGATGACTTAAGGATATTAATTAAATAATTCAAATTTTATTAATTAATAGGTTTGGTTAACCGTGATTTTAGATGTGTACACATAGCATACAAGATATTCGATAACATTGCCTTACAATATCACCAATATGTATCCTAACTCAATATTACTTATCAAATCCTTGTACAAAACATATCAACCTACAATATCATTTAAGAATTTTAATTAATTCCTCGAATTAAAGCTAAAACAAGAATTGCACACACCACAATAGTGAGATGAAAAAAATAACACTTGATCACTTTATTCAAAATTCAAATATTCGTGTACATATGAGAGACATGAGCTCGAATTGATCAGTCTAATTCAAATGTCGGTATTGTCATAAAACATTATCTCTCCATGAATTAAAAATCTACAACAAAATGACTCAAAACCTAACTTGCATTTTCTCTATAACTATCAGACTTTACAATTTCTCTACAACTTCACGTAGACTTGACCAAAAAATTCTAACTTGCTAACCCGTACTTTTGGCCTTCAAATCCTTCTTATAGAAAAGGAAGGAGCAAACAAGCGTCGGGCCAAAAATCACACATGTCACTAGCCGCTTGGACCACCTTCTGACATTTGAAAAATTTGTTACAACAACAACCTGCCCTGGAGAATCTTCTTGTTCCAACAACAAAGAATCTTCAAGAAATTCGTTCTTAGACTACCACCAAAACAAAACTGGAAATTTTTATAACTGCAACAGTTGATTGATTAATTGTTAGTAGCCTACTCCCACCTTTACTCCTCTTTATTTAAGCATGTATTCAACCACTACTGGTATTCCTCATCACTTTCCCAATTAAAACTAATTACCTCATTTACTTTGAAACTATAAGGTGTATATTTAACTTCCACTTGGTTTGCCTCTCATTCAAAAGACTCAAGGAATGAACTAGTGCTGATAATTTTATCCATGAAGCTCACTAATAGATCAAACTATGAGTCATCAAAAATTAAAATAATTTGAGCCTTGATGACCCTATTAGCCTGATCCTACATTGCTAAAGTGACTTGATATTACCCTGCTCATCAATTATGGCAAGAAGCAATGTATCACTCCAATCATCAAAATTTTATACCAATTCCTTGATCTTCCTACTCAAGTCATCTGGTAAGGCTTGGAAACCTTGCAATTATTTAACCAACACTTGAGCAGGTCTTAATGACCGGGGCCTATTATTGATATCAAATCTTGAGGCCTTAAACATTACATCCAAATCATTTGTCCTAGGGATCCATTTCTCAATTAATAGTATTTCTACTTTCTAATCCCTATCAATATTCTTTATTGCACCTAATAATAAATAATAAGAAGAATATACACTTGACAACCTACCATCAAAATTTTCATTTAAATGCTACAAAATAGTAGTAACAATTTCTCGTTGTCCTGAAAATACTCTATCCTCACTTACCTTTAGAGAGTCTTGTATCTTTGCAATTTTCTACATTAACTACTTCTTTGTTGGTTCAATAGAGCATTTTAACTCCTCCTCAATTGGTTCCAAAGTAGGGCTAAGGGAAGGAGTCTGATTGGGAGATTCCGATGTGCAAACAATGGGGAAAAAAGGAGCTAATGACCCTAATGTATGTACTTTAATCTTTCCACTTTTGTTTGCAACTCAATATTACTTTGTTTAACCTTATTATACTCCCCAATCATAAGATTATTTTTCTCCATAAGACTCCTTTTTTCAACTTCCTCTCTCTTAGTAGTTTTTTGTGCCAATTTGGCCACATTCAAAGTTAAATTTCTGGCCTCTATGGTTGAGGTCTTTGAAGCTATTTTAATTATTAGCCCTCCTCTCAAATTTGGGTTAATATCAGTAATATTTGGCTTTCTTTCTTATTGGGCCAAAGCCCATATTTCCAAGGTTTCATATTCCTTGCTAAAGGTAGAGTCTTGCAATGCTGCATTGAATTCTTCTTCAGAATTCTGGAGGGGATATTTGGACTTCAAAATAGCATTGAAAGCTATTGCATCAATAATATCCCACTCAGGTAGAATCAAGACACCAGCTTGATTGGCCAACTTTCTCCCTTATTTTGGAGTGATGTTCTTGAGTTCATTCATTACCTTAGCCTTCACCTCATCATCATTTTCCCGATCTAACCTATTAGGCCTCAGTTCTCTTCTTTTCTTGTAGATCTCATGATATTCCTCCAGCTTCATCCTCCATACCAGTTGCAAGAAGATTGGTGATTTCAAAAAAGCATCATCATCCAAAAATTATTTACAAGCCTCCATTCTTGCATCCTACACACATTTTCCTTTCATGTCCAGGTCTCATAATATTAACTCAACTGGTCATGGAGGGGAAGACATGCCCATTTGTATATCTTGATTAGTAACAATAATCTCATCCACCAAGTCCTCCTGGAACTATTCAATCCTTCGCCTCTTGGGGATTGATGTTGATGGTGGTGGTGAGGGACTCCTCTTAGATGATGACTCTAGATCAATTATTTTTACTGCCCCAAGTGTTTTGATATGCGAGTTTGGTTGTTCATGCAACTTCATCACCTATTTTCATTTTCTATCTATTTCCTCTTCATCACTGTTGCCATCACTTTTTCCCCTATAAATAGGCCTATCATCTAGAGGTTGGTAAGTTGGCCTTTCTTTGAATGGCCTTGCAGCTTGTTCCTATATACCCAAGTTTGACTCCAAATTTCTTTTCTTGGTCATCAGAACACCCATGATATCCTTGAAATTCTCCAGGAAAAAATCAATCTTTTTATGATAAGGATTGAATTCCATCAATGGATCATACATTGGATCCATCTTATGCACTATATCCTGTTGGGTCTCAAAAATGCAGGTTTGAACCACAAGAGGTTGCCAAGCTCTAACAACATTTTTGGCCAATGTACAAGGAAAATTAACATAATTGAACATTCTACTCTTTAGGCTCTGCTAAACCTAGGCGGGTGCACCTATGTGAATAATGCAGATTTAAAATATATTTCCTACTTGAATGATTTACCCACAATGGAAAATGGAAGTGGATAAAAAAGATCACTACAACTACTCCTAATGCACAAAAGAAAGGATTTGAAAATGTTATTTTATATGAAATCTGTTATCTGGGTTGTGATAGATCGGTGCCTTCTATCCACATGGGAAATGGAGTCAAAAATAATGAATTATGTGTATTTCCTTCTCTAGCTTAACTCTAGTTGTTAGGTACTTTGAAAATTATATGACTGGCATAAAAGCTTAGTGAATTTATGACTTGCATAAATTGTGCATGGATGTTTCTCTATCAGGTTCTACTTCAACAATCCAAAAGAAATTATTAAATTATTGTGACTTATTATTTAATTCTAACTTGCAGACACTAGTTAATTAAATCACACAAAATGAGAGTGTATTTTGATAAATCAGAGATATACTTGATATGTTGATTTAAATGATTAAAAGACCTCAAGTTGGAGAGAACCAAAATAAATAATATGAATTTTATACATCACAACAACTAAACACTAGAAATAAAATCACCATTTAAAACATTTATCTCCATTGATATGCTTCAAGAAATTTTGTACATTATTTCCCCTTTCCAAGTTCTCCTTTTCTATCAAAATATAACTCTTCTAACTATTGCCCTCTTTCATACTAACTGATTTTTTTAAATTATGTATACAAATCATACCAAGGGTCATGAGCCTTCACTTGACTGGTAAAACCGTTCACATTCTTTAGTAGAAATTAAAATATTTGATTAAGTTGCCTTATCGGAAAATTAAATATTTTATACTATAGTTATGTCTTTAATTTTTCTTTATATCTTACCCAATTTTATTTATTTCACTATACTTCACCTGCTCTTAATATTTTTCTTTCATTTGATTCTATGAAGCTTTCCTTT
>CM021103.1:104047550-104212590 GCA_007115665.2 Sequoiadendron giganteum
TTTTCTCTTTTTGATTTTTTTTGTATTTTTGCTCTTTTTATTTTTTTTCTATTTCTTCAAGACTTTTTATATATTTTTTTTTGATATTTTTAGGCATAAAACTTCTTCAAATGAATGTTGTTGGTTGGATCTTCAAACAAGTCACCTTCTGATGTTGACAATTGATGTGCCCCCGATCCATATGCAACAATGATAAAAAATGGACCCAACCAATTAGGTTTGAACTTGCCTTTCTTTTCCCGATCCTGTTGATTCTGAGGGTTTTCTTTGAGAACCAAGTCACCCACTTGAAAAGTTCATGGTTTGACTCTGTGATTGTAGTTGCGGGCCATAACTTGTTGATATCCCTTCAAATGATTAACTACAGTTTGATGTCATTCATCAAGCAGTTCTAGCTCTTGCAACCTTGATACTCTATAGTCCTCATCATTGATTAACCCCTTGAGTGATACTCAAAGTGAAGGAATCTCAACTTCCAGTGGTAGAATAGCTTCCGCTCCATAGACCAAAGCATAAGGGGTAGCTCCTTTTGGTGTGCCAATACTAGTTTTGTCTGCCCATAATGCTGGATTCAATTGGACATGCCAATCACGACTGGCTTCATTCACTTTTTTCTTCAAAATCTTCAGAATTGTTTTATTTGAAGCTTTAGCTTGACCATTCCCTTGTGGATAGTAAGGCATAGAGAACCTGTGTTGAATGCAGAATATTTCACATAGCTCATCAACATCCTAATTTTTAAAGGGTCTTCCATTGTCTGTGATAATGGAGTTGGGAATACCGTATCCATAGATGATATAGTTCAAAATGAATGAAGAGATTTGTTTTCCAGTAACAGTTGTTAGGGGAACAACTTCAATCCACTTAGTGAAATACTCAGTGGCTATAATGATGAATTTATGTCCATTTGAAGATGATCGGTGTATCTGTTCAACCAAGTCCAATCCCGACTGAATGAAAGGCCATGTTGTGGTGAAGGGTTGTAATTCCCGAGCAGGAGCGGGAATGAGATTCCCATGAATCAAACATTTTGCACATTTCTTCATAAAGATGAATGATTCCTTCTCCATGGTCGGCTAGTAATAACCTAATCAAACAAGTTTCTTTGCTAAGGTTAGTTCACTTGAGTGTGTCCCAAAAATTCCACCACGTACCTCTTGTAAGGCCTTTTTAGATTCATCACATTTGAGACATCGAAGGAGGGTACCATCCAGGCCATGCCAATATAAGACGTCAGCAATTAAGGTGTAACGAGATGATTGATAGATGAAATTTCTTTTTTGATTCCTAGACAAGTCTAAAGGTAAAATAGTATCCTTTAGGTAAGTGCGAATTTGGCCATATAAGAGAGAATCAAAACTGGTTAAATACTAAATGATTTGAGTTTTTGGATTGTCATAGGTGGGAGAAGACAATTGTTCCACCAAGAAATCATCCCGTGTTTGATTCTATGTCAACTGGAGTAGAGAGGCGATTGTAGCTGTTAGGAATAAGGTGTCTCAACCTTGGATAATTCCTATTCTTATTATTTGTTTTGTAAAATGTATTTCTTGCAAATAATGTAATTAAGTGTGAGTGTACATGTCTAGTTTGCATGTTGATGTGTCACTCCACTTAATGTGTCGGCATCTTGAATTATGTGTGATGTGAGTGTATTGTTGGAACGTTTTGATGCTGCCACATTTTGTCTTCAAGTGTTGAAAATCTCCTAAAAGAACTTGCATTGCAAGTGTGTTGTAACTGTTGTGTTGAAGATAATACATTGTGCAGGTTTTGGAGTGCTGGGGTTTTTTACCGAAAGGTTTTCCCCAGGGTAAATCATTGTGTCATTCTTCATTTTCTGTATGTATGGTATATTGCTGCAATATCTTTGTTAAGTAGATTAATGAATCTGAAATTGTAAGGGTTTAAAACGAATTTGCACCATACTTTCCTTAAGAGATTAGTGTAGGAAGCTGTTTCCACACCTGAGTTTCCTTAAAGTAGCCATAACATCTGTTGCTTTATTATTAGTACGTGGAATTTGTATGAACTTGATATTAACAAAGTATTTCTTGAAATTGTCCACCATTCTTTTGTAAGGTATCAACTTGTCATCTTTAGTGTGATATTTGTCATTGATTTGATTTATAACAAGTTGTGAATCACCAAAAACTTGAAGTTCTGTGATTTTCCAGTCTACTACAATTTTTATGCCAATTACTAATGCCTCATACTTAGCTATGTTGTTTGTACAAGGAAACATTAGCCGATAAGATTTTGGAATTGTATGTCCTTGAGGTGTAATAAAAAGAATCCCTTCTCCTGAGCCATGTTGAGTGTAAGAACCATCAAAGTAGAGTACCCATGATTGTTGGATAACTGTTGTGAATACATCGGCATCAAGAAAGTCAATGTGTATTGGGTGTTCTATTGGTATTGGTGCTTCTTCTAACTAATCCACAATTACCTATCCCTTTATAGCTTTGTGACCCACATAATGAATGTCAAATTCGCTCAGGATCATGACCCATTTAGCCAACCTGCCAGTTAAGGTTGCCTTAGAAGATATTTAAGTGGATCAATCTTAGCCACAAGCTTTATTGTATGTGCTAGAATGTAGTGTTGTAACTTTTGAGAGGTGAACACCACTGCTAAGCAATATTTTTCAATGAAGGTGTAATTTAACTCATGATTTGTCAAGGTTTGACTGATGTAATAAATTGCTCGCTCTTTTCCTGAAATATCTTCCTATGCCAATAATGCTCCTAGAGACACTTTTTTGGAAGCAATATACAATATGAGAGGCACACCTTACACTGGTGGATTCATGAGATAATACTTTATCTGATCAAATGCTACTGTACATTTTTCCCCCCATATATGGAATATTCTTGTGTAAGAGATGAGTGAATGGTAAACTTTTATCTGCCAGTTGAGCAATGAATCTTCGAATGGATTGTAATCGTCCCTGTAAAGAGTGTAGTTGACTAATGTTCCTTGGTGGTGGAATATAAATAATTTCTTGTACCTTAGCTGGATCCACTTCAATTCCCTTTTCTGGTACAATGTAACCTAGTAGCTTTCCAGATTTCACTCCAAAAACACATTTCTTTGGATTTAGTCTCACTTTGAATTGTTCCATTCTTTTGAAAATTTTAGATAAGATATCTATGTGTCCTTCTCTGGTGTTAGATTTGGCAAGGAGATCATCAACATAATCTTCCATGAATTTATGAATCATATCATGAAAAATTGTTGTCATTGCTCATTGGTATGTAGCTCCTACGTTTTTCAACCCAAATGGCATTATGTTCGAACAATAGGTACCCAAAGGACATGTGAATGCTGTTTTATCCTGATCTTCTAGTGCAATATTTATCTGGTTGTATCCTCAAAATCCATCCATCAGTGAGTACATTGCATGTCCAAAAATCAAATCAGCAATCATATATATGTTTGGTAAGGGGAAGTCATCTTTAGGACATGGCTTGTTCAAATCCCTGAAATCTATACAAATTCTAATCCTTCCATCTGGCTTTGAAATAGGTATGATATTGGAGATCCATTTTGCATAGTCGATAGGCCGAATGAATCCAACATCTAAAATCTTCTTTAACTTTTCTTTAACCAATAATGCAACATGTGGATGCATTTTTCTGAGTTTCTGTTTTATAAGTTTTTCCCCCGACGTAATAGATATATGGTGCATGATGAGATCTAGATTTAATCCAGGCATATCCACATAAGACCATGCAAAACTAATTTGATTGTTATTGAGAAATTTTGTGAATCCAAGTATTCCCTCTTCTGTTAGAGATGCGGCCAATTGCAAGATTTTGGGCTTTTCTGTAGTACCTATATTGAGTGCCTCTGTTGGTTCAATTAGAATGGAAGACCTTTCTTGATAATGCTTCGGAAGAGTGTCAAGTTTCCCATCCTTTGGCGCCTTTGAAAGGTTTTCACCATTGGACACACTTTTTATTTTTCTCTTTTCTTGATCTAATACTGCCTTTGTTAGGTTTTCACCAGTAGATCTTTCTTTTATATTATTTATTTCATAGCTAAGAAAATTGGCACTTCCTTGTCAAAAACTATGGTCCTGTGATCTCCTGGTGGAACTTGTTTCCAGTTGGGATGAAAAAAGAAAGTTTATGATGGTTTCGTCATTAGGAAATGTTGGGACATCAATGGGTGAGATTTGTTCCCAATCAATGAGTTCGGGATAGACCAAAGGAAATAGATCATTAGGATGAGTAAGGTCACTGGTCGTAAGGGTCATGATGCTATTGTTAATGTCATTATGAGGGAGGTCTAGGATGGTATCCTCCTGTGAATGATCTGTTTCACTTTGAATTGAATCGGTCTCACTTGAGTCATGATCGCTTTGTAGAACGTAATAAAGTGGAGGCCTTGAGCGTTCCCCTTGTAAGAATGCAGGTGTGAATTTGTGCATGACATCCACCCTTTTCTCTGAGATGAAAGTATCATCAGAGAAGTCATCCCATTCATATTCATTGAAGTCAGTGTAAGAATTGTTTGCTTGAATTCTCAGGTTTGTTTTAGTTAACTCCTCTTTAGGCATTCTTTGTATCACTTATTCCTTTGTGTTTTCACCATATCCTAACCCAGTTTTATCCTTTGGGTGCATTGTTTTTAGTTGAACAGGTTCAACAATACCCTCTTTCCTTTTTCCTATAGGGCGATTTCCTTCATAACCCATTTGTTGCATGATAGCATAACCTTTTCCATATTGTTCTGTGGGTAACTTGAGATGTAGTACTAATTCTTCTTCATCTTTATAGAGCCAATCAAGGATAGTTCTATCTTCCATTTCATTTTCTTTGATAAATATCCCATTAAACTTGGTGATGGGAACTAAAGCTGAGGCTAAAGCTGATGTAGCTTGCTGTATGGATGTTGACGGTTGATCATGGGATCTTGGGGATATGGGTAAATT
This sequence comes from Sequoiadendron giganteum, assembly GCA_007115665.2. NCBI lineage: Eukaryota > Viridiplantae > Streptophyta > Pinopsida > Cupressales > Cupressaceae > Sequoiadendron > Sequoiadendron giganteum. Next base: position 104,052,490 of record CM021103.1, read on the forward strand.
AGAGAGAGATAAAGAATATTCTCCCACTCCATTATCTTTCAATTTTAGCTTGGTGCCAAAATTACATATCATTTCACTTGCTTGTTCATTGTACTTGGAGGTAGAAATGGCTAAGGCCTTTCTATTATGTGGGACAAGTGTGTCCTAAGTTGCTCTTAGGTTAGAGCAAGTTTAACTGCTAATGTGATCAGCTGGTATTGTTACTTCCTGTCTATCATATGGAAACTTCAAGAATTGATGATAAGTAGATGGAACAACTTTCATGTCATGGATCCATGGACGACCCAAGAATATGTTATAGGTTAGATCCCGATCTAGAACCTGAAAAAAGGTATTCTTCACAATAGGTCCCACTCTGATTGGTAACATGATGAGGCCTTTGGAATTTCTTTCCTCATCATCATATGCCTTGATTGTAATCTTCCTTTGTGAATCTATAGATTTCGCTGAATATCCCAAGGCTAGGACCAATTTCAAAGTACAAATTTTTAATCTAGCTCCCCCATCTATTAGGACACATCTAATGTGAGCTTTGTGAACCATGACCTCTAAGTAGAGTGATGAATTATGTAGATGAATTATGGATGAGTCATCATTTTCAGAAAAGAATAAAAATGTGTAGGAGGACAAGTGTCCCACCATGGCTTGAAATTTATTGATATCCAGATTAGGGGATACAGTTGTATCCACAAGTGCCTTTTCCAGATTGTCCTTATGCATAGGTGATAAATTTAAAAGCTCCCAGTAGAAATTTGGGCTAATGTTTTTCATAGTTGATCAACCAAATTGTATTGATTTGGAGGGGGAATTGCTGCTTTAGATGAGATTCCTTTGACAATGATTTTGGCTTGTCCTCTTGTCGTAGTATTGACCTCTCGATATTCTTGCTTACCTTTGATTCATATAGCATTGATTTGCGGACCGTCAGTATAAATATGATTGATAATGACCTCGTGGACATAATTAACATTCTTGCCCTTATCACCCAAAGATTCCCCTTTTTGATAATTGGGGAGAGGATCCTTGAATGTCTAATGGTCATGAGTGACATTATTTCCCTCAACCATGATGGTATGGTTATCAATCAAATCCTAAACAATATTCTTTAACCCTTGGCAATTGTTTGTCTTCTGACCTTTACACCTACGATAATCACAAAAGTGTGAGTCATTCCACGATGGTGATTTAACTCAAGGCTCATAGTCTCTTTGTGGTAGCAACATAATAGCGTTTTGATTCAATAACTCTTTGAGAATGGATTCCAAAGATTGGCCCAAGGGAGGGAAACTCTGTCGATTTGAAAAATATGAAGATCTGGGCATATTTGAATTTTGATTATTGCCAAAAAAAAATCCATGATTGTTAGTTGTGTTCCCTTGATTGGAAACATTGCCTTGGGTGCTAGGATTTCCAGCATTATTGTTACGTTCAACACCTGATACATTAAGGATAGTAGGCTTTGCATTTGTGTTGTTAGCATCTACTACCCCATCATTCATAACATTTTTATTTCGAGTCCAAAATTGTGACTTATCATTGTTGTTACTATGGTTGTTGTTGTTGTTGTACGAATTTGAACCCTCTTTATCAGTTTTCAGAACTCGACGCTTGATCAAAGAACCTTCGATAGTAATCGTGTTTTCAATCAATTTTTCAAATGATTGAGGATAGTGAAGGTTCAGTATGCAAATCATTTCTTGATTCAGACTATCAATAAAGATCTCCATCTTTTCTATTTCAGGATCAAGGCAAGAGTATCTAGCAAAAACCCTTCTCCACCTTTGTAAAAATGTAGTGAAAGATTCCCCTACTTTTTGTTTTACCTTACAAAGATCAAGCATGGTTATCTGGTGTTGGATGTTGTAGGAGTATTGTGATATAAATTTTTTTATTAACTCCTCAAATATTTTGATGGGGGGAGTGATATTTGAAAGCCACTCCGTGGATTGTCCACCTAGACTTCGTGGAAACAATCACATTAAGTAGGTATCTTCATGAGAAAATTCTAAGGTCATATTTTGGAAATCCCTCACATGCTCAATGAGATCAATTTTCCCATTATACCTATCAAATTTAGGGATTTCACAATGTTTTGGAAAAGGAATCATTTGAAGACTCCTATCAAATGGATAAGGACATCTGTCATCCAAAACATACTTCTTTGTTGTGCCCCCTTGCATTTCTTTTATTTTCCCTTGTAATTCCTTTATATGTTGAGTAAGGGCACTAAAATCATTAAGAGAAGTTTTAGGATTCTCTTTGATCCCTTTTGTGTCAAAATCAATAGGTAACTTAGCTCCTTGATTAGCTAATGAAAGGAAATATCTTTCCTTGTTTTTCTAAAATCCTTTCCATAAGAGTATGGAATAGGGGATCTTGCTCTGCTTCTTGGAGCTTTTCTTCTGTTATCTCTTCAGTATTTGAATTATGATAGGGGATCTCTTCCCTTTCACTATTATCACCCATTTTACTTACGATACTTTCATCTTTTTCTATGTGCTTTTTGAGATCTCATGACAACAGGCATAAATGTTACTCAAATTCTACTAACCTTGATCAAAAGAATGAAATGGTGCAATGTTGATGGATATGAAAGTCAGGATAGAATGAAGATTCTATGACTTAAAATATTTTTAATCTTTAGCTCGTGATTCCCTGATTGAAAGGATGAAAATCCTGTTTACGAGAATTAAACCAAAAATCAAAATATAAGATGATTTTTCACTTTGTGAGGTTTGATCGTAGCTTTGGAAGAAGATAGATTTGATGAATGTCTAATGCACTTGAGTTCTCTATTGCAAAATTTGATTGGGATGAGTAGCGTACGTAATTGTAGGTTGGGGAATCTAAGAAGAACAAATACGTTGAATGTGGTTGTGCCTTTGAGAAAGGGCTCTTCTTTGAAAGAAGGCTCATGAGTATAAAGGTTCTACAAAATAATCGTCAGTGAAACCTCTAATATAGTCATGATATCGGTAAATAAAGGTCATGTGTTCAAGCAAGACCTTTTGAATTTGGTATAGAAATTTCCTCTTCTTCAATAACTTCTTATAACCGAGAGACTTCTTTGGCTTTCTAATCTTCCTTTCTAGAGACTTCTTGGCAAAAGTTGCAGACTTCCAAACTCTGAGCATGGAAAAGACTAGAGTGAGAAGACCGATTTCTGAATGTCAAAAAGTTACCTAGGTTCAAAAAACACCTGTGCCAAAATAGAGCATGAATGCGCCAAAACAGACTATCTATGCACTAAAACAGAGCACAGATGTGCCGAAACAGAGCACAGATGTGCCGAAACAGAGCATGAATGCACCGAAACAGAGCAGCGATGTGTCGAAACAGAGCAGCAATGTGCCGAAATAGAGCATAAATGCACCAAAACATAACACAGATGCACTGAAACAGAGTAACAATGCACCGGAACAGAGTACCAATGCACCGAAACAGAATATCAATGTGCCGAAACAAAGCAGCAATGTGCCAAAACAGACCAGGGATGCGCTAAATTATCTGTTTAGACTTCTGGGACAGACATGTTTGGATAGTTTGATATTTTTGGATGATCTTAATCTAATTTAAATGTGAGAAACATAGCATAGAGAAGCAAACATTTGCTTTGTTAATCCTAGAATCGAAACAAAGAGTGTATTTTCTTGAGATTTTCACAGGTTTTGAACAAAATAAGCATTCTATGCAAACTCACTCTTAGTTGTCAAATAGGTCATCACAGAAATCACAACCCACAACTTAAAACCGTGTCGACTCACACAACCATGTCACCCCCTAGAGGGCGCTCATGTTTTTGTCTTTTCCAGGTGCATACTCAAGGTGAAAGAAGTGGATACCGAATCCCCTGAGCAAAAAATTTGTGGCGACTATATGGTAAGTGTCTTGGGGCAAGATTCTTCCCTCCCCTTGCACCATGATTAAAATGATGTTTGGATACTGACACGACTAGATTTCTACACTACGGTTCATAGTAAAGATTTCCGTTCGGCGAGGCAATACATAAACTCCCTCAGGAGACCTCCCAACCTTTATAACAAAGGCTTTGGGGATGGTTATCTTGCACACTACCGTTGAATTGCGGACTTTCCCTGAATTTGCTTTTGATTATAGTGGGTTGGAAAACCTGGCTTTGGTTGTTCCCACTTAGGTCGTTCCTCTTGGGTGAGTACTTTTTCCCACAAGAGCAGGCCCTCTAAAGGATGTAATAAAGCATAAACATTGCAAGAAAATAAAAAGGTAGTCTCGTATTTTGGTCACCCAGTTAAGGGGAGAGCATAGACCTATTTCCACAGACAAAGCAAATAATGTTCTTTTTATAGCACCAAATGATATTGATCTAAACTAAGTGAAGATGTTGCTTTACAATAGGCATGGGGTTCATTTTAACTGCAATAATAGTGTGTGGTGACTACCCTAGGATTGATAGATTCCAGATTTTAAATTTCTATCCTAGGGTTGGTTCATTTTTCTTAAAAAAATTTGAAATTAAAAATTTTGTCCGTGGATGGCATCAGAATCAAAAATTTTGTTTACAAACTCACTATATGCACTAGGAAAGACCCTTAATGCACCGAAACAATTACTAAATGCGTTGAAAGATCAATCTAGGATGCACAAGAGTAGGTTGTCTATGAGCTGGAACAGTTCCTGTATGCGCCGAAAGAAAGCTCATATGCGCCAAAGCGCAATCTTCAGTTCGTCACCTATCAGAAAATGCCTGCAATTAAAAGATTAAAACAGGGGGATGCCCCATGGTGGGCACCAAAAATGTGTCATTAGAAAATGTGGATTAATATAATAGTAAACTAACACACCAATGAGACATTATATTAAAAAGAACTAACTAGAAAGCATAAATGCAAACTCTAGATAAAAGAAACTTCTTCAAATTCATCCCATCATCCTCTATCTCCAAGGATTTGATTAAAGATGCTGGCTCTTAGTTGTGTAAGCAGCAGCTTGTTGAAATGGCAGCTTAGGAGAATGAGATTAATTGAAAATGCATGTTCATGACTATATGATTTAAGCTATGAAATTGAAATGCCATGATGCTGATAATATTGAAATGCAGCTATAGTAACTACGTATGAAATCTAGGATTTGAGGTTCTTTTCGACTCATAAGAAGGCTATATTTATAGATTTTTGAAGGCAAGAAATCCAGTTGGCGAGGATCAATGGTTGAGATTCAAACCTATTAAGATGAACAGTGAGAGAAAGATGGGAGATGTTTTTTCAAACACATCCTTTTCCATTCAAAAATGAAGGAAAGTTGTCATTTGTGCACTTCATTTATGAAGAGTTAGTTGATAGTTGAGGAAAAATCCATAATTAAATAAATGAATTTATTTAATTACATGTGACAAAGAATCCATAATTTAAATAAATAATATTTAATTATGTGTGAGAGATGATAGAAAGAGCTTTAATTAAATATATAAAATACTTAATTAAATATGAAAAGAAGAAAGTTTCTAATTAAATATTATAGAATATTTAATTATTGAGGAAAGAAAGCTTTTAATTAAATATTTTTAGAATATTTAATTATGGAGGGAAGAAAGCTTTTAATTAAATATTTTTTGAATATTTAATTATGGAGGAAAGAAAGCTTTTAATTAAATATTTTTTGAATATTTAATTATGGAGGAAAGAAAGCTTTTAATTAAATATTTTTCAAATATTTAATTATAGAGGAAAGAAAGCTTTTAATTAAATATTTTTTGAATATTTACTTATATGAGGAGTGAAGAATTAGAAAGTGTTTAATTAAATATTGGAAATATTTAATTAAATGTGAAATGAAGAATATCATTTAAATTTAGAATTTAAACTTGTGATAATTAATATAAATAAATTATGAAATCTATTTAATTAATTAAGAGGAAGATAGCAATAATTAAATAAACTTATTTATTTAATTAAACTAGAAGAATTAGAAAGATGAACAATATAAATAAATAATTAAATTTAATTATATGTAGATGACTTAGGAATATTAATTAAATAATTCATATTTAATTAATTAATAGGTTTGAACAACCGTGACCATTTTTAGATATGTAAAAAAGTATTCGCCAAAACTTGATCTTGTGAGATTGTTTGATGTTTGACATAGCATAATGTGAGGGATGACACATACCACATAAGACGTTGAGTCTGGTTTCGACTTGGTGACTATTTGTGTAAGGTATGAAAAATCCTAGTTTCAGAAAGACACGTGCCATACAAGATGTTTGGAGCCTGATGACGTTGATTTGAAAAGCCATACGAGGCTATGGCAATTCGACGGTGTTTGCCGACAAGAAAGACATATCTTTCTTAAAAAAAATGTTGATCACTCTAACAATGTGTTGTATTTTGACTTAATGACAATTTTGAGATGTTTTCCTTGTTGATGCATGACCTGTTTTAATTCTTTGACTGTTATGAGTGTGTGTGTGTTGACAATGTATGACTTGAGATGATATACCCTAAAGGATTGACCTATGTACTTAAGTTGATGATATGCAACATGTGTGATAATGAATGTGATAAACCCCATTGGACTGACCTAGTGCGGTCTCGGGGGCTCATCGATTGATAGCCTTGTCTACGTTGTACACATAGAGACCTCATAGTTTGACATGACTAATGACTTTGAATGTACAAAGAGTCATGATTTTAAAGTGTGTGAGACACAAGAAACCTAGATAGACAAACCTAATGCCTCAAGGGCACATCACATGATGGCCTTGCCTATGTCCAGTTGTATAGGCAACGTAGTTCAACTATGTCTTCGACTGACTTAACATGACTGACTGTGACTCTATTTTTGGGATTTTCTGACATGTTTTGATTTTTTTTTTTCTTTTTGAATTTTTTGGATTTTTTCAGGACATTTTCTAATGGTGTAATGCTATGTACAAGGTCCACATGGAACAGGATAAGGATTTTCCCCCAGTCGAGAATAAGACTTGCGAGATGGTGTGGGGAATGTGATGGAGTGGACTTGATGTCAATCATTCCAAGCAATGGATAAGACAACCATTTATTATGAGTGAAAGTGAAAAGTCTGATTGGAATGATGGTAGATGAAAGAGCGAAGTCGACTACACATGGTTCATGTTTGCCAGGTTTTCACCATGGCACTTATCCATAGCACCACCGAAGTGGTTTTCACTATTGGAAAAATTATTTCTCTTTACTCTTTTATTGATTTTTTCAAAAAAATTTGGTGTTACAAAGATGGTTGTTTGCTAGGTTTTCATCAAGGTAACCATTTTTTTGTTTTTTCATTTTTTTGTATTTTTCTGATTAAGACAAATATTCTTAGAAGCTACGCATAGAACCTCTTCAGATGAAGGTTGTTGATTGGTGACAAAAGTGGTTCTCCTTCAGGGGTAGACAGTTGGTACACTCCTGATCCAAAATATTTTTGTGACTATATAGGGCCCTAACTAGTTAGGTTCAAACTTACCTAGCTTTTCTCGTTCAGCTTGATTCTTAGGATTCTCCATTAAAACTAGGTCACCAATGTCAAAGTGTCGATTTAAAAAATTCCTATTATAGCTACGACAAAGATGATTCTGATATGCTTGCAAGTGGCCTAGTGCTTTTTGTCTTCGTTCATCCAATAATTCTAACTCTTGTAATCTGGATACATGGTATTCTTCATCGTCAATATGACCTTCCAAGGATACCCTCAGGGAAGGAATTTCAACCTCAATAGGTAAGATAGCTTCATATCTGAATACTAGGGAGTATGGAGTGGTGCCAGTGGGAGTACGAATGCTTGTGCGGTAAGCCCATAAGGTAGGATTAAGTTGTAGGTGCCACTCACAACCATCGTCATTGACAATCTTTTTTAGGATTTTAACAATGGTTTTATTAGATGCCTCGACTTGGCCATTACCTTGTGGGTAATACGAGGTGGAAAAATGATGTTTGATATGGAATTCTTCACATAGATGGCAGAATTCTTGGTTTTTGAATGGATGACCATTGTCTGTGATAATGGATTGGGGTACACCATACTGAAAAATGGTATAGTTTAGGATAAACTTGGATATTTGCGTGCCGGTGATGTAGGTCATGGGAATGGCTTCAATGCATTTGGTGAAGTTTTCGGTGGTAATTATGATGAATTTATGGCCATTGGATGATGGAGGGTGTATCTTAACTATGAGGTCAAGTCCCCATTGGGCAAAGGGCCATGGTGATGTAATCGGATGAAGCTCCTGTGCTAGTGCTCTTATCAAATCTCCATGTATTTGACACTGTTTAAATTTCTTTACAAAGATATAAGAGTCCTTTTCCATTGTAGGCCAACAATAACCTAATCTCATAATCTTATGGGCTAAATTAGGACTGCTAGAATGGCATCCACATATACCCTCATGTACTGCTCGCAAGGTTGTTTGTGCTTATTGAACATTGAGAAATATCATTAGGGTGTTATCTAAGGTACACCTATACATGGTATCTCTGATGATGGCATATTTGGTAGAATTATAGACAAAGGTTCTACGTTGATTGTTTGAAAAGTCTAGAGGTAAGATTTGGGAATTTAGATAGCTGAATACATCTTTGTACCAAGGGGAAGAAGGACCAAAAATCGTACACACCATCATAGAATCAGGGACATCATAGGTAGGGACCAACAACTATTCAACCAAGAACTCGAACTTAGGCACATTAATTAGAATAATTAATAAGGAACCCACGGTTTCCATAAAATCTGCTGCCCTATTCTGAATATGTGGTATTTGTTGAAAGGTAATGTCATGAAAGTACTACTTGAAACTATTGTCCATGTGCTTGTAGGGGAAATTTTCTCATATTTAGTCTCATAATCATCGTTTAATTTTCAGACTACTAGCTGAGAATCGCCAAAAACTTGTAGACTCTTAATCTTCCACTGGGCTGCCATTCTTAGTCCTGTCACTAAGGCTTCATACTCAACTATGTTGTTGGTGCAAGGGAAAGAAATTCTGAATGATTTAGGAATAGTATCACCTTGAGGTGTAACAAATAGTATGTTTGCTCTTGAACCACGATTAGTATGTGACCCATCAAAATATAATTTCTATTTGGTTCTAGTGTCAACTGTGAAGATAAATTCATTAGGAAAATCCACAACTAAAGGATGGTCTACCTTCATGGGTGCATCTCCTAACTGATCTGCAATCACTTATTCTTTTATAGCTTTCCTCTCCACATATTGGATGTCATACTCACTAAGTATCATAACCCATTTAGACAATTGGCCTATTAATGTTGCTTTACTTAGAAGATATTTGAGGGGATCAATCTTTGTGACCAACATTGTTTGGTGATTTAGCATATAGTGCCAAAGTTTCTGAGTAGCAAAGACTACCGCAAGATAGTCATGCTCTATGTTATTGTAATTTAATTCATATCCCACCAAGGTATGGCCGATGTAGTAAAATACTCTTTCATGACCTTGATCATCATTTTGTGCGAGAAGAGCTCATAATGCTGACTGAGTTGCTGAAATGTATAGTATCAATGGTTTTCCATTTGTGGGTGGCATTAAGATAGGTGGAGTGAGCAGGTAATCCTTGATTTGTTGGAAAGATTCTTGACATTTATGTGTCCACACAAATGGTACTCCTTTCTTGAGTAAATGTTGAAATGGGTGTATTTTGTTTGCTAGTTGTATAATGAAATGCTAGATAGACTGTAATCTTCCTTGTAGTGTTCTTTGTTGACCAATGCTAACTAGGGGAGGAATTTCTACTTTAACTTTTACCTTCTTTGAATCTACTTCAATGCCTCTTCTGAAAATAATATACCTTATAAGTTTCCTTGATTTCACCCCAAAGACACATTTCTTTGGATTTAGTCTGACGTTGTAATTCTCCAGCCTTTAGAATATCTTGTCTAGAACTTTCAAATGATCTGCCCTTGTTACTAATTTAGCTATAATGTCATCGACATAATTTTCCATGAGAGTATGTACAAAGTCATATAAAATAGTAGTCATTGCTTGTTGATAGGTACCTCCTGCATTCTTAAGCCCAAAAGGCATAACATTCCAATAGTATGTTCCCCATGGACATGTGAAAGTTGTCTTGTGTTGGTCTTCAGTTGTGATTTTGATATGGTTATATCTAGAGAAACCATCCATGAGGGATAGAATCTTGTCCCTTGCTGTAAGATCTACTATCATGTAAATGTTCAGCAAAGGGAAGTCATCCTGAGGACATGCCTTGTTGATGTCTCTAAATTTTGTACAAATGCGGATGCCCCTAGTTGGTTTAGTCATTGGTACAAGATTTGAAATCTAGTCTGCATAGTCTATGGTTCTTATGAATCTAACATCCAAAAGTTTCTTAAGTTTTGCTTTGACCAATAGAGCAATCCGTGGATGCATTTTCCTTAACTTCTGTTTGACGGGCTTAATACCTGGCTATAATGGTAGATGGTGCAATTTAAGGTCTAGATCCAGCCCAGGCATGTCAGCATACGACCATGCAAATTTTATCTGTCTCTTTGTGAAGAAGTCCTAAAAATCTTGTTTTTCTGTCTTTGTCAAGAGGCTGCCAAGTATATTACCCGAGGGTTTTCTTCTGTGTTTATATTGACTGCAACAAACTCCTCTACTAACATTGGTGACTTTTCCTGAGCAACGAGGAGAATATTCAAACCTCCATCCTTGGGTACCTAAGAGAGGTTTTCACCCTTGGATACGTCCTTTATTTTTACTATTTCTTCATCCAAAGGCGCCTTTCGGTTTTTACCTAGGGACTCATCATTTTTCTCTTTTTCATTGTTTTTCTTTTTATTTTCATTTTTGTGACTAGATGTGTAAATAGACTCCCCAAAATCTTCTTTGTCATTCAAGTCTATGGTAAAGCCAACTTTATGACCCCCTCTTGTTATGCCTTCTCGAAGTCCCATGAACTCAACTATTGCTTCATCACTCTCAAATGTGTCTAAGATGGTTGTACCTTGTTGATCCCAGTCAATAAGTTGGGGATATATGAGGGGAATTTGATCATCAGAGTTATCAAATGTGGAAGATAACAACGTGAATATAGAGTGGTTGACATGGTCACAAAATTTTTGGACTAACTCCTTGTTCTTTTTCCTATGGGTAGGTAAACTCTGATGTGGGACTATTGTAATGGCTAGGTTGTTAGAAGATGGTTCATCAGGTGCCCAAGATGCATGATCAAGAGTTTCCCAATAATAGTGCTTAAGCCATTCTTCTTTGGTCAAGGGATTCTTATTACGGGGGCTAGATGGATTTGGTACAGGTTTTATCATTTGTTCGAGTTCTCCAAATAGATTATCTAGGTTCATGGTACTGGTAGAGGAAAGTGAATCCCATTCATAGCCACTTGAGTTAGGGGATTCATCATAAACTAGGGGAAGTGGTTTGTGAGATATATCGATGTCTTAATAAGCACTTTCTTCCTATTGAAATGGTGACGAAGTACTAGGAAATCCAATTCTAAGCGGTTGAAACCCTAGCCCTAGGCCTTTTGATCATGGTGAGACAATGATTGGTTCAGTCCTTCCATTTTGATGTAGTCCTAACCCACTATGTTCATCCTAGTCTTTGCTTTGCATTATCTTAAATCATTTTCCATGTTGATACTTAGCTATTTGAATAGACGGTGAGGGGTATTCATTGTCTTCATGATACAACCAGGAGGTAATATAACCTTGATCCATAATTTCTTCACTTAACTCTCCCCATTTGGTCAATGTCATTGTAGGGGGAACATGAAATGTGACGAAAAATTATCTTCTATCTGCCATGGGTAAGCCATATGCCTTAGGTGGAACCAACTGACTGACACAATAGGATTCCTTCATGTGATATTCTCCATATCCCTTGTCTTGGATCTAAAACTTAGGAGTGGATGATGGTGGTTTGAATGAAATGGACTTGGTAAGATGTGATGGATCAACGTATAGGGATAAATTGGATGATGAAGCTTCTTGATTAACTGGCACTTGTCGTTGTGGAATTTCCCTTAGGGTCGTACAATATTGAAAAGGGTCTAGATCACCATCAATCGTGATCTCGGTGCCAATATACGAGAATTTAAGACATTGGTGATATGTGGAAGGTACGACTTTCATTGCATGTATCCAAGGTCTACCTAACAAGAGGTTGTATGGAAAGGTGAGATGCAAGATTTGGAAGCTGGTGTTTATAACTGCCGGGCCAATTCTAATAGGGAGTGTGACAACTCCCTTGGATGATCTTTCCTCATCATCATAAGCCTTGATGACTATAATCTTAGAAGTGTCTACGCATGCTTCTAAGAATCCTAATGCCTTAACCAATTTTAGGGTACACAGGTTCAAACCTTCTCCTTTGTCTACCAAGACTCATCTAACTTTGGTTTGATGGACTAGGACTTCAAGATGAAATGGGTCATTATGATCAGTATTTTCTATTGAGTAATCTTGTTGAGAAAATGTGGCATGATGGGAGTTAGTTAAATATCCTACCATTTCTTCGAAATGATTGACATGTAAGTTTGTAGGAACAGTCATGCTCTGTAAAGCTTTGTCGAGAATGGCTCGATGCTTAGGTGATAAAGTCAACAGTTCCAAAATGGATATCTATGTTGGGGGGTCTTTCTCAATTGATCAAGAAGATTGTACTTAGACTTGGAAGACTACGTAGGTGGCTCAAAAGAAGGACCTGGAGGAGTTATCTTAGTTTTGCGTGTGTTTACAAATCATTCAGGACACTTCTTAATGGTGATGGTATGGACATTTTAATTTACAACTAGGAGGTGATTTATGATCGTACCTTTTCCATAGTCATACTTGATATTTGCGTAATTGGCTGATGGAGTATTCTTGGTTCTCAAACTGGAGGCCTTTCCTTTCGTGTGGTCATGTAAAGGGTCCGTGAAGATCTTATGATCACTGTTCTTGGTATGTTTCTTCCCATTGACCTCTATGGTTCCATCTTCAACAAAGTCTTGTATAATATTCTTCAGTTGTCAACATTGTCATAGGTTGTGTCCTTTTTTATGATGGTATTCACAATAAGTGTTATCATCCCACAATGAAGGTTTAAACTATCCAAGATCATATTTTCTTGGTTCTAACGATTTTATGAGATCATGTTTAATTAGCTCTTTGAAAATTGTCTTGATTGGCTGCCCCAAAGGGTAAATTCACGTTTAGGAAATCTCCTTTGTGGTCGTTGTTGCTCTAAATTTTGGACAAAATTTGTTGTTTGATCTGGATTACTCATCATGTATTGATTGGGGTTGTAACCTCTAAGCATGATGACTAGTCCCATATGTATGGTCTTAGCATCAACAATTCTGTCATTTGTATTAGTTTTGTTTCTAGACCAAAACTTGTTTCTATCGTTGGGAACATTTTGATGTTGAACAATTGGGTTTCTACTTGGTACTTTAATTTCTCCTTTTTCAATAAGGCCTTTTTCAAGGATGATGCTCTTTTGTACCAAATCTAGGAATGATGTACAACAATGCACCCTTAATTCACATCTTAGTTTTGGATTGATATTTTCAAGGAATATCATGACCTTTTGTTTTTCTAGTATTTCAACCAGACATCTATTGGCTAAACTTCTCCATCTCTGAAAGAAAGTGGTAAAATTTTTGCCTTCTTCTTGCGTTGTGTGAGACAAGGTAGTTATGGTTATTTCATTATCTATGTTAAATGAAAAGTGTTTGAAAAAATTCTCAGCTAATTCACCCTAGGATCGTATGCCATATGGTAATTTAGAGAACCATTCCAGTGCTATCCCGACAAGGGTTCACGAAAATAGTCTCATCAAGTATGTGGGGTCATATGATATGTCCATGCATGTCGTAGAGAATTGTCTAATGTGTTCTAAAGGATTCTTCCTCCCATTATACTTAGGAAAATTTGGTATGATGTATCCATGTGGGAAGGGTGTCATGTAGAGTGCTTTGTCAAAAGGACATGGACATAGATCTTGCGTTGAAATAGTTCATTTGCTTGAAATAGACATGTTGTCCATTTGTTGTTGAAGCATTTGCATTTGGTTTTGGAAAACATCTACTTATGTCAATGATATGTTATTTGCATTATTTGGATGAATGTAGGTGTTCTAAAATGCTATGTTCTGTGACGGATTGTGATTTGGCGAGGGTATATATCCTATTTGAATGTTCAGATTTGGTATAGGAATATTCATGCCTACTTTGGATCTCCTACTAGTAGTGTTTGTGCCAAAGGGGTTTGATGAAGTTGCTCCCATAGTAAATTGTAAACCTTGTGTTACATTGAAAGGGATTGTGCTTATAATTGACGATGTTTGAGTAGGTATGCTAGTTGGTATTGCTACGGTAATTTGAGGAATAGAAACACTCAACGTTATGGTTTGTGTTGGTTGAGTAGACAATGTTTTCAAATTATGAATATAAAATCCTTGTGGTAGTGTGGCACCTTCTACTAGCAACTTTTCTAGATATCGTTGGGGATCATTTTCCAAACACTCATCCATAAAGGATGTGAACTTAGGATCTTGTACGGCGGTGTCTATGTCTTCAACATAAATTTTTCCATGTGTGTCTCTAGTGACGTGTTTTTCTAGCAAAGGTTTGTGTGATCTCTCTTTTCCTGATGGTTGATTTCCGAAAGGATTGACAAATTCGTTAGGGTCCGAAATTCCTTTTTGTTTCTTTTTAGACCTTGTTTCAACCATGAAAAGTTGCTCAAAATGGGGTAATGCAAACTTTGTCTAAAAATCGGTATGTCCTATTTCTATGTTTTTTGGATTTTCTAAAAATAAAGAATGTTGCTAAAGATTTTTAAAATGACGTATACTAAGATGATGTATGCTAGGATGGACAATATGCAAAATATCAAGTAGACTATGATGGTAAATGATTCTAAGATGGGTATAACCTACCTCCTATGGAACAAATCCAAGCAATGATTTGAGTTGACCAAGGAACCTGATTGTAGGACAAAGATAGTTGACAAGGTGAATTTCCCAAACTAGACTGTTGAGCTAGAAAGATTCACAAATAGAATAATAGTGACTAGGTTCAATGATAGTGACAAATTGGAGCATGAACGTATCCAATGACGAGGAAAGTTATTCTATTCTACGATATGCAATTTCCTAGGAAGTGTCTAAATGCTTGTAACCTAGGATGACTATGACTTGGACGTATATGACACCTAATAATGCAAAGTTTTTGAGCAATTTTTTTTTCCAATTTTTGTCCAAGGTTGATCTTAAGAAACATAAGTGAAAAAGATAGTTTTTCTTTTCGACTCAATTTGCAGTTTTCAAATTTTTTCTGTTGATAGTCTATTATGGTTTACTTTGCAGATGTGTTGATATTTATGACAAATGCAACTTAAATTTTAGATGAGGTGTTATTTTATTGACAGATGTGGTTTATGTTGCAGATGCAGTGATTTGACTAAAATAGGTTTCAAATGTTGACAACCAATTGAGGTTTTTTGATACATGCGGTTTACTGTATGGCAGATGCAACTTAGTTGATCATATGCAACTTAGAATATGGACTCTATGAATCTAAAACTATTGACAGACACATGCGGATTCTGGTTTAACATTTGTGGCTCGCAGAGACACATGCGACTCAAGAAATTACCCTTTACGGCTCACAAACTTGACTCTGTGAAAACTTAAAAATTGTTGATAGACACATGCATCATTTAACTTAACAGTTGCGACTCTCTAAGACATATGCGGTTCTAAAAATGACAGTTGTGACTTTAATTGATAGTTGCCATTTTCTGAAGATGATGTTTCAATTGGCTCTATTTGATGATCATGTTCTTTGAGAAATACAACACAAACAAGCACAAAATAAAATGTGTTTTCAGTTTGTAGTGATGGATATGTTAAAACCAGTGAACAATTATACCCTAGGCTGTGTTAGACAATATTTACTAAGTTCTTACTTGGATAAATCCAGCTATGCATATTCAAGGCGGATGACTAATAGCTTGACCCCATTGGTTCCCCTCCATGGAACTCACTTATACAGGGCAGACAAGCTACTGTACCCATAAAAATCCCATGGAATACATCTCATCTCCACACATGAACTATAAATATGTATGACTACTTCATAGGTTCGAACCTACTGCACCAGCAAATAGAAAGGATTTTGGAAAAAATATAACATGGTTTTTAGTAAAGGTATTCCATTCATGGGGCAACATCCAGTATGATGAGAGACCATTTTTTCCCTTCTCGTTGGAACAGTGAGCATAATTTCTAGGGTTTCCCCCAAAAATCCACTTTTATATACTGCGTGGAAGTCGCTAGCTAAAGCGTGTTACCGGTTTGAGTCATTTTGGGGTGAGTAATTTTCCCCACCAAGATAGGCTCAAGTTCTAGAGTTAGTAACTATTTCTCTTACACCCAGGATCGCATGAATGCGCAAGGGGAGAGGATACTTCGATATACCAAATCATTAAGGGTGACAAAATGTACTTTCACACCAAACAAAACAAACAATGATTCTTTTTAATCCAAATGATAATTTTTTAACTACCAAACACAAAATAATTTCAAATAAAATAAATAAATAAAAGTCTTCATAAGGTCGTACATGCAATTGATTAGTAGTTTCTTTGTGTCTTCGACTTTCGTCCTGCAAAAAATAAGTTGGTTTTTGGTTTTATTTTGGTCTTCTACACTTCGTCCTGCAAAAACTAAGTTATCCCCCTAAACACAGATGCAAAAAAAACATTAGCGAAAACAAAACAAGACAAAAACGAAAAATAAAAATGCGAAAATACTGAAGCTAATAAAAAACAAAAATAAATTTTACCAGGCAGATGCAGCTTTTAAACTTACAAATGCGATGCAGTGTTGACAGTTGGATGTAGTGCAATGTTGACAGTTGGATGCGGTGTAGAATGTCGCGGGTGCAGTTCGCGTTGGTCAGATGCGTCATTTCATCAATAAATTGGGGTTTTCCGTAAGATTCCTACAAAACAAAAAATGGAAAGATGAAAAATGAGTTGCAAATTTTGAAGCGTGCTTCATGTAGGGTTCACCAAATGTAACATAGAATAAATGTGAATCTACACAGATAGATGGTTAAATCTAATCTAACTAATATTAATCTAAATCAAACAACTAAGAATGAATAAAAATGAACAAAATAATTAAAACTATAACTAGAACAATCTCACCAAATATCAGTCCACCTCTTCGAATTATCTTGATTGTCCTTCTCCATTTTGTTGTATCAGTATTCTTGCCCTCAGATTTTCAATATTGATGCAAGCATAACCTGGATGTATTGTCACAACAAAATATCAAAGATAATAGGTTCTTCTCAAAAGTATTGATTTCGGGAGGAGGAATTGTAAGTGTGGAATGAGGTGTAAAGCCCAAAACAGTTCTTAATATGACATTATATCAAAGAGAAAGCTAAATGAAACAAATCAAAACAATAATCTATTGAAAGCGTCATATTGTTCTCTATCTCCAAAGATTTATTAAATCAGAATGGCTCTCAAATCATGAGTGCAATGTGATTGTTAAAATGACAATTCAAAGAACGAGATGGATGCTAAAGCAATGATATGGAGCTAAGTATGATAATACTAGGTGATAAAGAAACTAAACTAGCATGTATTGACATGGAAACAGATAAATGCAGCTATAGGAGGTAGCCATGGTATGAAAGCTTGATTTTTGGATTACTTGATTCTTGATGCTTGATGCTTGATGCTTGAATTCTTGCAGAGTAAGAGTGCATAAATTGGATTATCTGGATCCTTTTCTGGGTTCAATGAAGCTTTATTTATAGATTTCCTGGCTGTAGAAATGCACAAGGAAGGCATTGAGAGGCTTGGATTTAGTTTGGAGGATTGAATGGTGAGAGATGGAGGAGATTGAGAGAGATTTGGTGATTGTCTCTACCCATGAAAACACTAGGCAAGAGAAGAGGAAAGATTGATGGAGGAGGATTGAGAGAAGATTTTGGAATTTGTCTCCAATTTGTCTCCAAAACTTCCCGTGAAGTTTCAAAGCATTAATTGTGACATATTTTAGTCATAAATTAGACATAGGATATCTAATTCATTTTTGAGGAAATATAGATGGAATATTCCTTATGTCTTTATTTAAATATTTTGATTTATTTAAATTACCAAAAGAAGAATAAATAATTTAATAAAACGAACTATAGAATTTGTTTATTAAATTAGACAGAAGAATATGGCAATTAATTAATAAAGTGTTTAATCTTTATTTAATTAATTTAAGATTGATGTGATAGAATGAAATAGGGATTTGATAATTAAATCAAACAAAGTATTTAATTTTGTTTATTTAATTAAGATTAGAAGAATTTAAATGTGAATGTGAACATGAACTATATAAATAAATATTTCTGTTTATTCAAACAATAGAGGAAATTAGGATAATTCATTAAATAATTTGTATTTAATTAATCGGAATTCTCTAGACCATTTTTAGGTGTATACATTTTTCCCCTCTTTGAAGTAATGTGTTTACATGTTGCTTTGAAGAAAATTTTGCTGCTACTGCCAAGATTGATGATAAAAAATAATTCTGTATGCCCCAGACATGCCCCAGACATTGATTTTCAGATGATTGCTGATAATATGCCCTCTTGGGAGATAAATTAATGATTTGATGATTTTTTAGAATTTTTTAAGATTTTTATGATTTGATGATGATTCGATGATGAAATAATTTATCTCCTGACAAATGATGAAGAAATAAAGCCCACAGATAAATTTTAATTAATTGTATGGATAAAATTAATCAAAATATAATAAAACCCTTCAAAAACCCCTTTTAAAAAATTATATATAGTCTAGAAGGTCCTTTTCAAATTCATTTGCACTTTAGAGTTTGAAAATTCCTTTGATAGAGACATTTCAGCCAGTTAGAGTAGGATGCCAATCCCTTACCACCCTCACCGTTTCGAGTGTGTTTGAAGTCACTGATGGCTAGCCAAGTATGGACCTCTAGTATGTACCCCTTAGCCTCCTCGTTTTTCATAAAAAATTTTTTTTTATGCTTTTTAGGTCTTTAGGCATGTTTAGGTCAGTTTAGCACTTCCAAGCTGCATTGTAGTGCTTTCACTCCGGTGTAGCACTTCCAGTAGGTAGATTAGCACTTCAAGATTTAGTGCCTGTGTTAAATTTTCTAGCACTTCCATAGGATAATGTAGCACTTAGATGAAATATTTTAGCACTTTGATGCCATATTGTAGCGCTTAGAGAAATCTAGCGCTTCCATGGTCTCTTCTAGTGCTTCTGATAAAGCAGCGCTTTGATGGACTGTTTGAGCACTTTGATGTGGTTAAACAATGCTCAAGTTAAAATAACACTTCAGAGTGCTGATGTAGTGCTTTCGAGATTTAGCACTTTTGACTGATAAAGTAGCACTTTTGGGATCTAGCACTTTAGAGGCCTATTTTAGTGCTTCCATGTAAAAATTAGAGATTTTAAATTTTTTAACTTTGATTTCATCAATTCTGATCATGTCCATTCTTTGGAGTGGTATGATCGATAATCCAAGTTCTTGATGTTGGAGTTTGATGATTTAAATAAGACTAATTCTCATGATAGGAGAGAAGAACTCTTATTTGTAATGATCCTCATGATAGGCGAGGAAATGATTCATTATGCGATAAATCTCATGATAGGCGAGATTAGATAATGTTTGATGAACCTCATGATAGGTGAGGTTTGATGATGTTCGCCCATGAATTTTGATCAAAAATTCATACCAAATTTTTGGAATAGACTTGATAGTATAATGATTTTTGATTTCTAGACATAGTGCACTGATTGTGGATTTTTTATTTGTGATGATATGAGCGTTTGGGTACTCTCCAAATGCGAGAGAGGTTTCCATGGACTACAGACTTGACACGTCATCTGACACCAGATCAGCTTCAAATTATAGGCCAATGTGGCCTGAATAGCTTGCTTGATATGCCCCAGATTAGGATTAATCAAGGTTTGCTGACTGCTTTGGCTGAGAGGTGGCATAGTGACCACAACACCTTTCACCTACCCACTAGTGAGATGATGGTCACATCTGAGAATGTGTGGCAGATTTTGCGCATTCCGTTCATGGGAGAGATTATTACATATGATTCCCATGGGACCAGTGACAAAGATGCTCTTCGTAGAGTATTCCAGGATCAGGATATTGAGGGTCCGAGCATCCGATGGAGGAGGATCACTGATTCCTATGCAACACTACCAGCAGTACTCACTAGATTTATTGGAGGTTTCCTTTGCCCTAATCGCAGGTCAAAGGGATTCCTTATGGGTTGGGGTAGGAATCTAGAGAGTATGATGGTACATGGTACCAGATATGTGTGGGGCATGTGCATGTTGGCGCATCTATATCATGATATTCATTCAATTGTGTACCTCAAGGCACATAGCTTATCAGCAGGGATGACCCTATTATAGGTGTGGGCATGGGAGCATTTCGCTATTGCTCGGCCATTTCCATTGGTAGATAGACTAGCCAGCAAACCTTATGTGTTCAGATACAGAGGTCGGCTTACACAGGCCTTGATGGGCAAGTTAGAGAACTGGAGGCGGGTATTCGATGATACAGAGACAATCACCTGGCGGCCATACCTAGACTGCAAGCAGTGGGATGAGGATGATGTAGTTTTGGGATATCTCTGTGATTCGATGTATCTGATTGGCCAAACACCATTTTTTTTAGAGCGATTCTTGTTGCACCGAGTATATAGATAATATGGCATCATGTAGTGTATGCCACAGGGTGTAGCCCACTATGTTAGGCAGCAGAGTGATATTTTTGATTGGGGACCCTATTTATTGTATGATGCTTTAATAGAGGGATATAGAGCATTGTAGCCGTCAGCTTGGGACATGCAGAGAGACATTGCAGAGGCACCCATCATAGAGGAGTATGCTGCATTTCTGGCCTTGGTTCCACATCTGCATATTACGATTCCAGATGAGCCAGCATTGCTACCAGTAGAGGAGGATGTGTCAGAGGGTCCTGCAGAAAGTGAGGGTGGTTCTCTAGCAGGTAGTAGCATGAAGAGTGGCAGTGAGGAAAGCATCACTGATGACAATGATGGTGGCAGTGGAGGGGACAGAGGGGTAGGGCCAGCTAGCAGTGGTCCATCATCCAGTAGGCATCGCAAGAGGTGAGCAGTCATAGTACCACCAGCAGACCATCAAAGACAGATTACCAGTCTCCAGACACAGGTCCAGACATTGCAGGGGTAGTTGGTATTGGCTCGGGGTTTTCTCATTTAGATCTAGACTCAGATGTAGGCCCAGGCTTAGGCTCATGCTCAGGTTTTAGCACAGGTTTAGGGACAGTTGGTTGTTGTTCAGATGCAGGTTGCCACATTGACAACCGAGGGAGATAGTGCTCATGAGATTGCCAAGAGGGCACAGGAGAGAGTAGAGACCTTACAGAGAGTGGCTGATGGCATCTTAGTGGGAGACTATATGAGAGAGATTCTGCAGGTTGGCTGAGAGGCAGAGTTTTACCGAGGTAGATATCATGATGCAGTGCCTATTGATCGTAGAGTCAACTATACCTCATCGAGTTCTGGGTGGACACATACACAGACAGTGAGTGAGGGGGTGACACAACCTCCACGCAAAGATCCCAGAGATCCTGGCCCTTTTGGGGGTGGTGGTGGTACAGGTCCTATTGGGCCCACACATTCTGGCAGTAGCAGATTGTAGATGCTATTGTGATTCTCCTTGTTTGAGACATGATGTATATTACGATTTACCTCATTTTTGATGATGTATTTTTATTCCCGACTTTATTGTATACTTGACATTGATGATATATATATGATGAGATACAGTTGATGTGATTTTATGATGGTTTATGATTTCTATGTAATGGATGCATTTATTATGTGATTTATGCAACATGTGATGATGTATATGAATGATTTTATTTAATGCAATGTTGTTATGATAAATGTATTTATTTTCATGCAATGATTCTATGATAAATGCATGTGTAGAATACATGATATATGGATGTATAATGTGACATAAATGTATGGATGGATGGATAAATGATTTTTATTATAAATGTGATAATGATGAAAAATGATCTTATGATGAAATGATAATGGATGATGATGTAATAAATATTAGTGACATGACTTTCTTTTATTTTAAATGTGATAAAATGTATAGATGATAAATGATGTATGGGTTTAATAAGTGATTAAATGCATATGATGTTAATGGATGATAATGCAATGAATGTTTATGGTGAAAAATGATCATGATGTATGTATGGTACAATTTAATGTATAATTTATTTGATGGAGAAATGCATGAATGATGAAATGATGAATCTAAATGATGAGATGAATACTTTTTTGATGATTTTTGACATTATGTCAAGTATACTCAGTCTATTTGTAGATAAGATAATCATTGATTGGAACCCTTTATGCAACAAGTACTCTGTAGATAATGAATTATGATAAATGCAATCTAATTTTAACATGCAACTATATGCAAAATGATTGTCATTTTATGTGTGGAATGAGGTGTAAAGCACAAAAAACTTCTTAATAAGACATTATATCCAAGACAAAGCTAAATGAATCAAATCAAAGCAATAATCTATTGAAAGCATCATATTGTTCTCTATCTCCAAATATTTATTAAATCAGAATGGCTCTCAGATCGTGAGTGCACTGTGATTGTTAAAATGACAATTCAAAGAATGAGATGGATGCTAAAGCAATGATATGGAGCTAAATGTGATAATACTAGATGATAAATAGACTAAACTAGCGTGTATTAACATGGAAATAGATAAATGCAGCTACAGGAGGCAGCCATGGTATGAAAACTTGATTGCTGGATTGCTTGATGCTTGAATTCCTGTAGAGTAAGAGTGCATAAATTGGATTATCTGGATCCTTTTCTTGGTTCAATGAGGCTTTATTTATAGATTTCATGGTTGTAGAAATGCACAGGGAAGGCATTGAGAGGCTTGGATTCAATCTGGAGGATTGAATGGTGAGAGATGGAGGAGATTGAGAGAATTTTGGTGATTGTCTCTACCCATGAAAACATCAGGCAAGAGAAGAGGAAATATTAATGGAGGAGGATTGAGAGAAGATTTTGGAATTTGTCTCCAATTTGTCTCCAAAATTTCCCGTGAAGTTTCAAAGCATTAATTGTGACATATTTTAGACATAAATTAGACATAGCATATCTAATTCATTTTTGAGGAAATATAGATGGAATATTCCTTGTGCCTTTATTCAAATATTTTGATTTATTTAAATTAGCAAAAGGGAGATAAATAATTTAATAAAATGAACTATAGAAGTTGTTTATTAAATTAAAATAGAAGAATGTGCCAATTAATTAATAAAACGTTTGATATTTATTTAATTAATTTAAGATTGATGTGATAGATTGAAATAGGGATTTAATAATTAAATTAAACAAAGTATTTAATTTTGTTTATTTAATTAAGATGAGATATTGGAAGATTTTAAATGTGAATGTGAATATGAACTATATAAATAAATATTTCTTTTTATTCAATAGTAGAGGAAATTAGGATAATTAATCAAATAATTTGTATTTAATTAATCGGATGCTCCAGACCAATTTTAGGTGTATACATTTTGCCCCTCTTTGAAGTGATGTTTTTATGTGTTGCTTCGATGAAAAAAAAAAAATCCCTATGCCTTAGACATTGATTTTCAGATGATTGTCGATAATATGCCCCCTCAGGAGATAAATTAATGATTTGATGATTTTTTAGAATTTTTCAAAAATTTGATGATTTTCTGATGATTCTAGGATGATTCGATGATGATTTGATGGTGAAATAATTTATCTCTCGATATAGAATATTGATTCTGCTAGATGATAAAATGTTACCCTACCTTGCCTCCTTGTGTTTGATGATTTTTGATCGTGTCAGCCTTTGATTTGATATTGATTGTTGATCTGGATAGATTAGAAGATTATTGATCTCATGATAGGTGAGATTCAATGATTGATTGATGATTGACTTCATGATAGGTGAGATTCAATGATTGATTGATGATTGACCTCATGATAGGCGAGGATCAATGATAGATTGATGATTGACCTCATGATAGGCGAGGATCAATGATAGATTGATAATTGACCTCATGATAGGTGAGGATCAATGATAGATTGATGATTGACCTCATGATAGGTGAGGTTCAATGATAGATTGATGATTGACCTCATGATAGGTGAGGATCAATGATAGATTGATGATTGACCTCCTGATAGGCAAGGATCAATATTAGATTGATTGGTTGACCTCATGATAGGTGAGGTTCAATGATAGTCGCTCATGAGATTTGATCAAAGTCTCACCAGAGCCGATTAGATTGATAGGCTGATTGATTTTTGATTGATTATAAGAGGAATTTAGAGTTTCTCCCAAAGATGTGGGACATGATTCTGTATCTAGCATAGGCTGATATAGATATCATTAATCGATGTGAAAAATATATAATGCAAATGCAAAACTAATATGAATGTAGTCTAATTTTATCATGCAACTATATGCAAACTATTGTCATTTTAACAGTACTTTTGTGCTTTTTGTCATCATAGAGCTTTTATTGGATGCTGAAAGTGAGTACAAGCGTTAATCATATGTGTTAGACCAATAACGACCTGAGTATTACTTCTATGATTTTTAATATTGCAAGTGAACACAAGCATCTCGGTATAATTGAACCAAGATGTCCTGAGCATTCATTGTGTAAACAGGCAGTGATTAATCATTTCAATGTGTGAATTATGAATGTCATCGGCGATACATTTGCATAGCACATCCCCTGACAATTCATACATTTATATGATTAATTTATAGACATCATATAATAAAAACATCATTCTTTTTCCTTGTTTCTCTAGTTCAATACATCATTGAGTTACTCCAAAGAAATGATAATCAAAATATAATTTATCCATTTTTTACTTAAAGTGTTTCAATCATTATTCATATTTTTAGATCATCCATCTTGATTTTGACATGTTTTTGGATTTTTGAGATTTTGACGAAAGACCTAACCTACTAACCTATCCTAGGGGTCTCGAGGGCTGATCAAAGATTAGCCTTGCCTACGTTACACACATAGAGACCACGTAGTTCGATTGACATAGACCTATGTTTTTGGATTCTGGTTTTTTAGACTAACTTTTTTGACATGTTTTTGGATTTTGGTTTTTGAGACTAACTTATTTGATGACCTTCTGACGATGATTGATGTTGCACTATAACCTTTGTTTTTGTTTTCCTATCATACTATTGTTCGCCCTTTGGTGAAACCAATTTTTATGTTGCCCCTAGTGATATCTAGATGTTGCCCCAAAGCTTTGGAGTGAGATTTGACTATGTGACATGATTTTGATATGGATGCAATGATGGCAAGACTAACGACATGATGTGAAACGGTACTGACTGCCAGACTAATGATCTTGATATGTGTCAAAATAGATGGGAAAAATGATCTTAGAATTACATAAGATGCTTGTTTCCAAGTTTTCACCATATGCTTTGATTATACTCTTTATTTTGTGTATTTTTTCTCATTTTTTCCTTGTTTCTTTATTTTTGTATTTTCTATAATTTTTTTTGTATTTTTGTGTTGCCAAGATGCCTGTTTGCCAGGTTTTCATCAAGGAAACCATTTCAAAAGTTTGACCCATGCACTAGGAGATTCAAGTATAGAATTTTATGAGATGGATACTGTTGTTAGGTTCATCAAATAGATCCCCTTCTGACGTTGATAGTTGATATGCTCCTAATCCATACACTGATATGACAACAAAAGGACCAAGCCTATTAGGCTCAAACTTCCCTTTCTTCTCCCTATCCTGCTGATTCCAAGGGTTTTCCTTTAGTACCAAGTCACCAACCTGAAAGACCCTCGATTTTACCCTGTGGTTGTAACTCCTTGACATTCTCTGTTGATAAGTCGTTAGATGATTAATAGCTTGTTGACGACGCTCATCCAACAATTCCAGTTCCTATAGTCTAGATACCCTATAGTCTTCATCTAAAATGATTCCTCTGAGTGATACACGAAGGGATGGAATCTCTACTTTGATGGGCAATATAGCTTCTGATCCATATACCAAGGCATATGGTGTAGCTCCTGTTGGAGTTTTGATACTTGTTATGTAGGCCCATAGTGCAGGATTGAGTTGAACATGCCAATCACGTCCAACATCATTGACCATATTTTTGAGAATTTTGAGAATTGTTTTTCTCGAGGCCTCTGCTTGGACATTCCCTTGAGGATAGTATGGTGTTGAAAAACGATGTTGGATATGAAATTTATTACATAGCTCTTGGACATCTTGATTTTTAAAAGGTCATCCATTATTAGTGATAATGGATTGAGGAATGCCATATCAACATATTATATAATTCAAGATGAAAGAGGAGATCTGCTTCCCAATGATGGTTGTAAGAGGTACTGCTTCTATCCATTTTGTGAAATATTTTGTAGCTATTATAATGAACTTGTGTCCATTCGATGAAGATGGATTTATTTTTCCTACCAGATCTAGGCCCCACTGACAAAAAGGTCATGTTGATGTAAAAGGATGCAGTTCTTGTGCTGGTGCATGAATCAGATTGTTGTGAATCTGACACTTTTGAAATTTCTTGACAAATTAATAGGATTCTTTCTCCATGCATGGCCAATAATATCCCAAATGAAGGAGTTTCTTGGCTAGAGTTATCCAACTCGAATGAGTGCCACAAATACCCTCGTGAAACTCTCGTAGGGTCATTTCAGAGTCGTCGTGTTCTAGACATCGGAGTAAGCTACCATCAAGACCTCAACAATAAAGTACTTTTGTGATTAAAGTATGTTGGGTGGATTGGCGGATGAAGTTTCATTTTTCGTTCCTAGAAAGGTTTGGAGGAAGGATATCATCTTTCAGATAAGCATAGGTCTTTGCATAGATGGAGGTTTCAATGGTTTCTAGATGGAAAATGGTAGCGGATTCTGAATTATTATGGGAAGGACATGATACTTGTTCCGCCATAAACTCATAAAAAACATGTTTCTCAGGCAATTGTAATAATGAAGCAATTATGGCCATAGCGTCTGCAACTTTGTTCTCCACCCTTGGAATTTGATCAAACTTGATACTGACAAAGAACTGTTTCAGAGTATCTATGTGTTGCTTGTAGGGCATCAAATTTTCATCTTTTGTTTGATACTCGTCATTTACTTGATAAATGACTAGTTGAGAGTCCCCATATACCTGTAAATCCGTGATCTTCCATTGAATCGATATTTTGACCCCAATGATTAATGCTTCATACTCTGCCACATTATTTGTACATCGGAACATTAGTCTATATGATTTTGGAATGGTGTTTCCTTGTGTAGAGATGAACAAAATTTCTACTCCAGATCCGCGCTGTGTGTATGATCCATCAAAATATAATACCCATTGTTGGGGCATCACTGTCAGAATGTCTACATCAAAAAACTCCATTGTCATTGGTTGATCATCTGGTAGAGGAGCTTCAGCTAATTGGTTAGTGTTTTCCTGATCCTTGATGGCTTTTCTTTCCAGATATTGAATGTCAAATTCACTTAATAGCATGACCCACTTTGCCAGTCTACCTGTTAAGGCGGCTTTACTGAGTAGATATTTTAAAGGGTTGATCTTTTCTATTAACCTGATTGTATGGGTCAACATGTAGTGTCTCAGCTGTTGAGTAACAAACACCACTACCAAGCAAGACTTCTTTATTAAAGTGTAGTTTATTTCATACCCATTTAATGTCCTACTAATATAGTAGATGGCATGTTCTTTTCCTTCATAATCCTCTTGTGCTAATAGTGCCCCCAAAGAGATATATGTCATGGCAATGTATAATATCAAAGGTATTCCTTCTATTGGTGGTGCCATTAGATACTGTTTGATTTGATTGAATGTTGTTTCACACCCCTCATCCCATTTGAAAACTATATTTTTATGCAAAAGGTGATTAAAAGGATGACTTTTGTCTGCCAGCTGGGAGATGAATCTTCTGATTGATTGGAGCCTTCCCTGTAGTGATCTGAGTTGACTGATATTCTTAGGAGGTGGCATCTCCATAATTGCTTTGACTTTCACGGGATCCACTTCAATGCATTTTTCTGAGACAATGTATCCCAATAGTTTTGTTGATGTGACTCCAAAGACACACTTCTTGGGGTTTAACCTGACATTGAATTTCTCCAGCCATGTGAAGATTTTGTCTAAGATATGCAGATGCCTATCCCTTGTACTAGATTTTTCCAAGATGTCATCCATGTAATCCTTCATGAAGGTGTGCATCATGTCATGGAATATTGTCGTCATTGCTCTTTGATAGGTGGATCCTACGTTTTTTAGACCAAATGGCATGACGTTCTAGTAGAAGGTTCCCCATGGACATGTGAAATCCGTCTTCTCCTGATCTTCTAGAGCTATTTTTATTTGATTGTACCTAGAAAAACCGTCCACGATTGACAACATGGCATGCCCTACCGTCAAGTCCACAATGATGTCGATATTTGGTAGCGAAAAATCATCCTTTAGGCATGCTTTATTTAGGTCCCTGAAATCTATACATATCCTGATACTATTGTCTGGTTTTGAAACAAGTACAAGGTTTGATATCCATTTGGCATAGTCTATAGACCGTATGAATCTAGCATCCAACAATTTCTTTAGCTTTGTCTTTACCATTAATGCGATATGGGAATGCATTTTTCGCAATTTTTGTTTGACAAGCTTGATTCCTGTTGGCAAAGACAAATGATGCATGTGAAAATTTGGATCTAAGCCTGGCATATCAGAATATGACCAAGCGAAGTTGATTCTTTTTTCTTTAAAGAATTTGATGAAATCCAGTCTTTCTTGATCTGTCATGGATTCTGCTAGATGTAGGATTTTTGTCTTTTCCTCAGTGTCAATATTCACAGACTGTGTTGGTTCTACTAGGACTGATGATCGCTCATGATAATGTTCCGGTAGAGTGTCAAATCTTCCATCTTTCAGTGCCTTTGAGAGGTTTTCACCATTAGATGCATTCTTTATTTTTTCTTTTTCCAGATCTAATGCTTCCATAAAATGATTTTCACCATTAGATCTATTTTCCCTGTTTTCAATTTTGCAACTGGAAGATTTGACACCCCCCCACCGAGTCGTGTTGTTATGAGTATTATAGACAGAACTTGTACCAAGTTCGGTATGACATAGAAAATTTATTATGGCACCATTGTCTGTAAATCTTGGCACAGTTAGGGGTTCGACAGTTTCCCAATCAATTAGTTCAGGATGGATTAAATGCATGAGGTTATCAGATTCATTGGGTGATGGATGTAAGGGTTTGGACGGCCATTTCATCATAGTTTTTTATTGGGATATTGAGGTCCATGATGGTACTTTCTTCCAGATCATCTAGCTCACTTGAGGTCTGCTCATCCCAACTTGAATCATCGATATTTAGTGACCCTGCTACGAATGGTCTAGACCTAGAACCTTGTCCCTCCTCTCGCGTAGGTGTATATTTTTGTATTATATCGATTTGAATATCAGTGCAAGATATATCAGACAATAGATCCCACTCATATTCATTTGAGTCTATTTCAGAGCTATCTCTAAGTTGAAAAATTCTTTCTACAGCCTTCCTTGTCATCTCCTTTTTGTCTTCCTCAAAGTATCCCAATCCCGTCTTCTCTTTTGATTGGAGAGTGAGGGGTTGAATAGGCTCTATGATTCCTTCCTTTCTTAATCCAACAGGTCCTTGTCCTTCATGCCCCATTTTTTCTAAAATAGCCTTTCCTTTTCCATATTTGTCAGTGTTGATGTTGACATTTTTGATATTGGTATTTGATGTAGAGGGTTCCTCATCTTTGTAGAGCCAATCCAAGATTGGTTTGTTGTCTGTTTCATCCACTATGGTACCCTTTTTGACAAACCTTTCTTGAAGAACTGTGGGTGGTCATGATGTTTGAGGTTTTATCATAGATGGTTAACCATATGTCTTAGGAGATGGCATTAACTATGATAGGTTAAGCAATTGCTCCATAGAATATGTTCCCATTCCTTTGTTAGTCATTTGTACTTGCTCTTGAAATTTTTGTGACAAAGAAATTTGCTGATCTGGATTATCTGTTGATTTAGTTTCAGCAGGACTTGTTTCTTTTTCTTTACCCTTTTTCTCGACCCACTTGGTGATAATAGTTGGACGTTGTTCTTCGTTGGATGATCTTGAACTAGATGCTTCCCTGTTGTGAGGCACCAAGGTATCTTGGGAGATTCTAACTATGTCGCAATGTTGAGGATGATTGTAATCAGTAGATATAGTTACCTCCTGTCCATTTATTGGGAGCTTCAAACATTGATGATATGTTGAAGGTACAACTTGCATTTCATGGATCCATGGTCGTCCTAAGAGAATGTTATATGTTAACTATGTTAACTCTCTTTCCAACACTTGACATGCTATATGTTTTATCATTGGCCCCACTTGTATGGGTAATACAATTAATCCCTTAGACGATCTTTCTTCCTCATCATATGCTTTGATAGTCATTTTCCTTCGAGCATCAATAGCATCATCTGAATACCCTAGTGCATGGATTAACTTGAGAGTGCAAATGTTCAGACCAGCTCCCCCATCTATTAAGATTCTCTTGATGTGATGATTATGGATTAAGAATTCGATATGGAGTGCAGTATTATGGGGATGGTTTAGTGAGACATCATCCTATTCAGAGAATGATAGATAATGTGGTGTAGTCAAATGTCCCACCATAGCTTGGAACAAGCAAACATTTAGATTAGTTGGTACCATAGTGGCTATCAATTCTTGTTCTGAAATCTCCTTATGCGATGGTGATCGATGAGGGTGCAACCCGAGACATAGAAAATCACACAGAAAAAAAAAAACTAAGAAATCTTAATATTTTCAAAGTATGAAATTCTTACATGCAGAGGATCTCCAATCCTCGAGTTCTACAATAAATGCAAATTATAGAAAAGAAATTACAAAAATTCCCCTATTCGCAACATGCGATCTTCTTTCCCAAAAACTACTCACACAAATCAGAAACTACCCCATAAATAGCCCAATTCTCCGTTTGGAGCCAAAAACAACATTCTAATTATGCACAAACTTCCGGAAGCC
Source organism: Sequoiadendron giganteum (assembly GCA_007115665.2). NCBI lineage: Eukaryota > Viridiplantae > Streptophyta > Pinopsida > Cupressales > Cupressaceae > Sequoiadendron > Sequoiadendron giganteum. The sequence goes on from CM021103.1 coordinate 104,083,693, forward strand.
CTAACTCAAGATCTAAATGTCGGATCTTCAATGATAATACCTTTTCAGAAAGGTCTTGCGAAAATGAAGTGCCAAAAAGTGGGGCCTAAAAGCTAACTACTTTTGTTTTCTGCCAATTTTTGGGCCAATCCGGAGCTTTTAAGTCCCTCAAAATTAGCTCTGAAGATTTTGTAGGGCAAAAAGCAGAAACTGAAACTTGAATAACTTTTGAACCGAAAATGATCTTCGCCTGATTCTTTCACCAAAGTGTTTATTATTCTATCCTGAAGCTTCCCTTAAATTTCTGTCTTCTCACGCCTTCAAAACCATACCTGCTAAAAATAGTAGTCGAGCAGAAAAAACAAAAAAACAGTTCTGAAAGTTGAGAATTCTTCTTCGACAAAAAGAGTATCTAGAAATGCAAAAACATATACAAAACTCTAAATGAAAGTAAATATATTTTTGGGTGATGTAGGATTTCCCTTGCACCACTAGATGCTCCTGCATCAAACACTCAGGGTAATTTGAAAAGTGACCCTGTCACTTCTCAGATGGTTGAGGAAAACCCAAATGGTCAACCTCTGCCTTAGACAACCAAGATGAATCTTCCACAGGCCTTCCTCTCCATTTCACCAAATATTCTTCATACTGCCTATTTCTAGTACTCCTTCCCACACAACTATCCAAGATTTCTTCAATCTCCTCATTTTCTTAAGTAGGTGCTGGAATACCACATTGTTCCATTGCTGGTACTTCCTCTGCACCACCCTCATGATATTCTGTCAAATCTACAATGTTGAACACAGGGGAAATGTTGAATCCATCCGGAAACTCTACCTCATATGCCTTCCCTGAATCATGCCTCTTCAAAATTTTATAAGGACCGAACTTCTTCATCTTCAATTTGTTATAGGTTCCTACTGGAAACCTTTCTTTCCTCAAGTGGACCATCACTTCATCACCAATCTAAAACTCCTTATACCTCCTCTTTTGATTTGCCTTAGCCTTATACTACATATTCATCTTGTTAATGTGTTCTTTTACCTTCTCATGCATATTCTTGATGTGTTCTGCAAAGTCTTCAGCTTCAACACTTGTCTTCTTCTCTTGGTCCATCTTTCTCAATTCTGGAGCAGTCCTAGGACTACTTCCATACACAATCTAGAATGGTGATCTACCAATGCTTCTATTGATAGAATTGTTGCAAGCAAATTCTGCCTGGGGTAAGATCAAGTCCCATCCCTTTGGTTTATCTCCTACCAAGCATCAAGCATTGCAATACCCATTAAAGGTATAACTCTGCAAAAATTCTACCCATTTCATATGCCTCTGATTTAATTTTTCCTCAGTACTTAGGTACTGCTGGGTACATTAAGCAACAAATAATGTCTCCATTTCTTTAATGCTTAAACTATTGCATAAAATTCCTGGTCATATACAGAGTACTTTCTCTTTGCATCATTTAGCTTTTCACTGAAATAGGAAATGGGCTTACCTTCCTGGCTTAACATTGCTCCAATGGCACAACCACTGGCATCACAATCTACCTGAAACACCTTATTGAAATCTAGGAGAGCCAAAATAGGTTGTTCTGTCACCTTCTACTTCAATAGATCAAAACTCCTTGCTGCTCCAGTGCTCCATTTGAACTCTTTTCTATACCCTCTCATTGTTTCAGATAGGGGTGCACAAATACTACTGAAGTTTCTAATAAAATTTCTATAAAAACTGGCCAAACCATGGAAAGATCTCACCTCAGTAGTAGTTCTTGGGGTAGGCCATTCCAGAATAGCCTTCACCTTCTCTGGGTCCATCTTGAGACCTTCTATCGAGACAACAAACCCCAAGTACACTAACTCCTTCTTCACAAAACTACACTTCTTCAGATTAATCAGCAATTTCTCTTCTCTTAACTTCTCAAAGACTCTACCAATATGCATTATATACTCATCTAGTGACTTACTGAATATCAAAATATCATCTAAATACACAATAACAAAGCTTCCTAGGAAATATTTCAGTACCTCATTCATGAGCCGCATGAATGTGCTTGGTGCATTGGTCAGCCCAAAAGGCATGACTAACCACTCGTACAGGCCCTCTTTGGTCTTGAAGGCAGTCTTCCATTCATCTCCCTCTCGAATCCAGATCTGGTGATATCCACTCTTCAGATCAATCTTTGTGAAGTACTGAGCTCCACTCATATAGTCCATCAGATCATCCATTCTTGGCAGGGGAAATCTATACTTGATTGTTATCTTGTTTATGACCCGAGAGTCCGTACACATCCTCCACTCCCCATCCTTTTTTGGTGCTATTACTGCAGGTACTGCACATGGACTCAGACTCTCTCGAATCAAACCCTTTCTCAACAACTCCTCAACTTGTCTATTTAACTCCTCATTTTCTGCAGGAGTCATTCTATGAGCTACCTTATTCGACAAACTGGCTCCTGGGATCAGGTCAATCTAATGACTGATCTTCCTTATTGGTGGTAAACCCTCAGGTACATTATCAGAAACAATATCCTGAAACTCATTCAATAACCTAGAAACTTCTACTGGAACCTTCTCACTACCCTCCTTATCCATTTTAAGAATCAATGCATAACACACACGCTCATGTTTCATGCCTTCTAAAAATTTCCTTCCATCAACATAACAAATTCTAGCACTACTGCATACCTTTTCTTCGGCCTTCTTTAGGGGTTTCAACTTATGGCGGACTCCATCCTTCATCAGGGAATAAGTGTTTGCATGGCCATCATATACAACTCACCTGTCAAACTACCACGGCCTCCCCAACAACATGTGACATGCATCCATGGGGATGATATCACAGAGTACCTCATCATGATAGCTTTCGATCTTGAACTTCACCAGGCACTGCTCATTGACTAGAACTTTGTGGTCTTTCTACAACTAGGCAATCCAATATGGATGTGGATGCGTTTCCCTCTTCAGCTTCAACTTTGTAACCATTTCTTCTGACACTAGATTATCAATGCTCCTACCATCAATAATGACATCACAACATTTGTCTTCACACTTGCACCTTATGCAAAATAGATTCTTCCTTTGTTCTAGCTCCTCTTCAGTTACTAGGGCTCTTCTAACCACTAGGGCTCCTCCCCTTTTAGCATCATCTGAATGCTCAGATTGAGCCTCCTCATCTACATGCGCAACCCTTGCACGACCTTCTGGCCTTTTTTTTGTCCTTCCTTGGTATTGTGGACATTCATAGGCTCGATGCCCTTCTTCACCACATCGGAAACAAGCTCCTCTGAAACCACCCCTTCTGGGTCCTTGCCCAAATCTTCCTCATTCTCTACCTCTTTGATCATCACCATTCTGATCACGTGCATGGTAGAAGTTATCATTCCTCTAGCTTCGACTTGTACCCACATCTTCACTTTTGTTCTCATCCTCATTTCGGCTTCCAAAAGATCTTCCGCTACCCCTTCCGCTTTGACCTCCTCGTCCTTTTTTCTTACTGTCAAATCATTTGTTCATCTTCTCTTCAACTCTCAATGAAAATTGGAAAGCATCCTCAATGGTGGCCATTCTGACCAAGCTTAGCTCCTCTTGAATGCTCGGCCGTAAGCCATTAAGATAACGGGCTACCTTTTCCTTGTTGGCCTTTGTATGTCCCGTTTTGATGATTATCTTGTGAAAATCTTCCATGTATTCTTTCACAGATCTACTTCCTTGCTTCAACCCTTGCAATTTCTTCAATAGATCTAACTCATAGTCCATTGGCATGAACTGCTTCTTCAGTTTCTCCACCATGCGATCCCATTTGGTGATCTTTCCCTTTCTTCTCTTATTTCTTTCTAGTTGGACCTCTTTCCACCAGATACTGGCGTGGCCCGTCAGCTTCATTTTTGCAAACTTAACCCGATCTGGGTCCTCTACTTCTTCATACTCGAAATACTCTTCCAACTCATTGATCCAATGAATCAACTCTTCTGGGTTCAAACTACTGGAAAAACTGGGAACTTCCACTCTAGGTCTTTTTTCGATCTTCAAAATGGCCCTTATCAGCAGCATTTGATCTTGATCAATAGCTTCTTCTTCCTCTTCTACATCTGAATCTTCTACCTCTTCTTCATCCTCACTTTCTTCTCCCCTTCTCGGGTTTACCCCTCTTCTTAACTCTCTTTGTAATGCATTAATTTGTCTTTGGAGGGCTCTGAAACCCTCGGCCGCTAATGGATCTCTTCCACCAATATTTCTGGCACCACCTTGCCTACCACGCGCCACTCTTGGAGGCATCTTGAATATCTTGAACCCACAACCATAGTCTTGGTGTGAACTACCTCACAATCGGCGATCTATCCACATGCTCAAGAAAACCCGCTCTGATACCACTTGATGAGGGTGCAACCCGAGACACAAAAAATCACACACAAAAAAAAAAAACTAACAAATCTTATTATTTTCAAATTATGAAATTCTTACATGTAGAGGATCTCCAATCCTCGAGTTCTGCAATACATGCAAATTACAGAAATTCCCTTATTCACAACATGCGATCTTCTTTCCCAAAAACTACTCACAAAAATCAGAAACTACCCCATAAATAGCCCAATTCTCCGTTTGGAGCCAAAAACAACATTCTAATTATGCACAAACTTCCGGAAGCCCTAATTCAAGATCTAACTGTCGAATCTTCAATGATAATACCTTTTCAGAAAGGTCTTGCGAAAATGAAGTGCCAAAAAATGGGGCCTAAAGGCTAACCACTTTTGTTTTCCGCCAATTTTTCGGGCCCATTCGGAGCTTTTAAGTCCCTCAAAATTAGCTCCGAAGATTTTGTAGGGCAAAAAGTAGAAACTGAAACTTGAATAACTTTTGAACCGGAAATGATTTTCGCCTGATTCTTTCACCAAAGTGTTTATTATTCTATCCTGAAGCTTCCCTTAAATTTCTGTCTCCTCATGCCTTCAAAACCATACCTGCTAAAAATAGCAGTCAAGCAAAAAAGCAGTTCTGAAAGTTGAGAATTCTTCTTCGACGAAAAGGGTATCCAGAAATGCAAAAACATATACAAAACTCTAAATAAAAGTAAATATATTTTTGGGTGATGTAGGATTGCCCTTACACCACTGGATGCTCCTGCATCAGTGATATTTTAAGGAGTTATAGTATCGATATTTGTGCGGGAATGTTTTGTAGTTTATCAACAATGTTATAATGAGATGGAGGTGGAATTGCATGTGTGGACCCAACTCCCTTCAACATTACCTTGGATTTCCCCCTAGTCATAATATTTGCAGGTTGATGTTCTTGACGGTCTTTGATTTTTAAGACATTGATTTGATTGTCAGAGTTGTGTGTGCTTGGAAGCAAGTCCAAAGGGGTAGTGTTGTTGATTTTGGGTTCACTAATGTCATGATCAACTGTATGATTACTCTCTACTTCAGATAAACAAAGGATTGTTTTGTCATAGACATGATTGATGTTCTTACCTTTGTAGTTTGAGGATGATGATGCTCCTTTGTCATAGTTTGGCAAAGGGTCTTTGAAGGCCGAGTGATCGTTATTGTTTTGGGGTTTTCCCACATATACTTTACTGTTGTCAATCAAGTCTTGTATTGCGTGCTTCAACTCCATACAATCATTGGTTTTGTGACCTTTGTTATTATGGAAGTTGTAGTAATCAGTGTCATTCCACCATGGTGGTTTGAACTTTGGATCCCAGAATCGGGCTTCCCATGTAGTGATAAGGCCACTGGTGACTAATTCCTTCATTGTTGATTCTATCATTTGACCTAAAGGTGTGAACCTTCACCGATTTGATGGTTTCTGATATGGTTGTGTTCTTACGATCTCGTTGCTTTGCATGACATTTGACTTGACAAATTTTTCATTGCTTTGATTTTTTGATGTAGATGCTGTCAAGTTAAAAACCGGTTTGACATTTTGGGAATCATTTGTTGTTTCATTGGTAGTCGTGCTTTGATTCTTTTGCCAGAATTTTGGCTTGTCATTGCTTGAGTATTGAGTGAAGGAGTTATTTGTGTTATTCATTTTATCATTGAAATGCTTGATAACTCCTCTTTTGACTAATGCCTCCTCAATTTTAAGACCATTTTCTGTTACTTTTTCGAATGTTCGAGGACATTGCAATTCTAGCGTATAACTCATTTCCTCCGTCAAGTTTTCAATGAACAATTCCATCTTTTCTTCCTCAGGAATGGATCGAGGATATCTAGCGAACAATCATCACCATCTTTGAAGAAAAGAAAAGAACGTCTCCCCTTTGTTTTGTTTTAAGTTGTAAAGATCCTTTATTGTAACATCATGTTGGATGTTGAATGAATACTGGGAGATGAACTTGTTGACAAGTTCCTCAAAAGTCCTGATACTTGGTTTTAGTTTTGAGCACCATTCCATACATGTGCCTCCCAAAATTCTTGGGAATAACCTCATTAAGTAAGTTTCCTCTTGGGAAAACTCAAGGCTCATTGTTTTGAATTCCCGGATATGATCTATCGGATCCATTCTTCCATTATACTTGTCATAATTTGGGAATTCGCAGTGTCTTGGAAAAGGTATTAGGCTGACTGTTGTATCGAAAGGATAAGGACAAATGTCCTGTATCACATATCTTTTGGTACTCCCTTTCATCATATCCTATATCTGTTGTTGTAATAGTTGCATTTGGGATATCAAAGCAGCAACTGGATCTATTATTTGTGTTGGTTGTGGTATTTTAGTCTCACTTGTTTTAGGTGCTTCCTCCAGATGATTGACATCGAAATCCTTGGGAATTTTGGCACCTGATTCAACCAACATCAAAAGATACTTCTCCATATCTTGTTCTAAAATATTTTCCATAAATATATGGAACTTTGGATCTTGTTGAGCTGCTTGAATATCCTGTGGAGTTGTTTCGATTCAAATTGTTCCAAGGATTTTCCTCTGCCATTGTATTGGATGTTTCAAGTTCTTGCTCTAAGAGTCTCTATTTTTGGGACCTAGTGAAGATTGACATACAAATTTTTACACTTTCTTTTGAAATGTTGACCTTCTATGCTGGAAAAATGTCAATTGAACTTTTAACAAAGTCGAATAAGATGACTGATCTTATTGATGATATGTTAAAAATTTGATTACTATACTTGGTTTCGTGATAAAGGATGATAGTATCCTGATGATGAAACTTCAGTGTAGTAATCGATTGTGTATTTTGATTTGACACTTCTGATTTGCAAGATCTTGTTTTAGTTGATAAGATTGGAAATTTGTACAAACCTTTCTAATTTCAGTCTTTAGACAGTGATTCTGATGAAAAGAAACTTGTGTTTTGTTAAAGACTGTGGATAAATGACTGATAGACCGACTGGTAAGATTTTTGAACTCTCTATTTTAGAAGTGCTAAAATAGAGTACAAAGGCGCTATTTCATAGAAGTGCTAGAACAAAGTCCTGAAGTGCTACAATAGATGACAGAAGTGCTATCTTGACAAAAACACTTAAACAGTGCATGAAAGCGCTGCATAAATTGATGGAAGCGCTATCTTGACAGAAGTGCTAAAACAGTACCCGAAAGCGCTGTAAAAAGTGATGGAAGCACTATTTTGACAGAAGCGCTAAAACAGTGCCCGAAAGTGCTATTTCATAGAAGCACTACAACAGTGACCTGAAGCGCTGAAACAGGTTTTTCCAGAGCGCTAAAAATAGAACTTTTAAGACTCTCTATTGTAAAATTTGATTTGACCTTGTGGCATACTGTATCATGGATTGTGGAAGATAAGAACAATGTATGCATTGACTGTGGTTGTGATACTAAGTAAGAGCTCTCCTTTGAAAGAAGTCTCATGAATAGAGTGGTTCTACTATGTAATCTAAAGTGTGACCCATAGCAAAATTGTGATATTTGTGGATGAATGTTCTATGTTGTAATAGTAGTTTTCGATTTTGATATAGAAAATGTCCTCTTTTCAATTAATTTTTATAACTGAGAGGTTCCTTGGGTTTTGTGATTTTGATTTTTCTCTTGAGAAATGTGGTGGACTTCCACTTTCGAAGCATAGAGTTTTCTTATCTAACTTGACTTTGTTGTTTTTAGGATGATCTTTAATCTGATTTTAATGAATTTGTGAAAACACAACAACCAATTTTGAATATTTTTTTTAACTGAATAGATCGTGTATGTTCAAAAACCACGAATGGTCTTTATTGATTTTGATGGGTTGTTTTGACAATTGTACACAAATCAAATAGACTCACAGTTAAGGACAAGTAGGTCATCATTATACTCAAATCCCACATCTTGAATTGCGTTGACGCACACAACCGTGTCACCCCCTAGAGGGTGCCTGTGGTTTTGTTATTTCCAAGCGCGTACTCAAAGTTGGATTTCTTGTCCTCTGAGCAAACAGTCCTTGGCAATTCTATGGTGAGTGCCTTGGGGGCAGATTCTTCCCTCCCCTTGCACTATGAGTATGACAATGTATGGATACTGACTCGGCGAGAAACTACTCTATGCTTCGTAGATAGGGCTTCCGTGTAGTGTGGAAAATAGATAAAAATCCCTCAGGAGACCTCCCAATCTTTAGAACAAAGATTTTGGGGATGTTTTATCTTGCTCACTACCGTCAAGTTGGAATTTCATCAAAAACTTGCATTTTTATTATAGTGGGTTGGAATCCTTGGCTTTAGGCGTTCACACGTAGGTCATTCCCGTAGGGTGAGTATTTTTTCCCACTATGGTAGGCCTTCTAAAGGATTTAACAAAACGTAAATAACATGAAGGAAAAGTGAATCTAACACTTTGATCACCCAGTTAAGGGGAGAGAATAAGCCTAATCACCACAAGCACAACATATAAGTTGTTTCTAGTTTTAAGCCCAAAAATAAATTTTCTAATCTATGTGAAGGTGTTGCTTCACAGAAATCATGTTGTTCTTTTTAACTTTGTACTGTAAAAATGTGATGACTATCCTAGGATTGATAAATTTTCTTTTAAGAAAACAAAAATTGGCTACCCTAGGATTGATATAGTTTAGAAACCAAGAAGTGACTATCCTAGGATTGATAATTTTTAGAAACTGGAAGTGACTATCCTGGGATTGATAAATTTTAGTCCAACTGCTAAAAAAATTAAATCTGGCCGCTTCCGTCAGATCCAGACTGAAATTACAAAAGTATTGGAATAGTCCACCGAAGTACTAAAACAGTTACCTGAGGTGCTATATCTTGAAGGTGCTGAAATAGGATACCGAAGCGCTAAAGTTCGACACAGAAGCGCTAAATCACCGAAGCACCGAAATAGGTCATAGAAGCGCTGAAGTTGAAAATGCTAAATTTTTTTACAAAAGCGTTGTAGTAATATGGAAGTGTCGGAATAGAGTATGGAAGCGCTATAGAATTTGATGAAAGCATTGGAAGAAAACATGTCGAAAACCTGCATGACACTTTTCAGAAATTTTGATAAAACTGGGGTTAATGCCCCACGGTGGCGCCAAATTGTAAGTGTGGAATGAGGTGTAAAGCACAAAACACTTCTTAATATGACATTATATCAAAGACAAAGCTAAATGAATCAAATCAAAGAAATAATCTATTGAAAACTGTTAGAGTAATAATTTATTACACTTAATTAATTATATCATACTGGTTAATTAATTAAGTCACTTATTCCTCTAGTTGCTTAAGCTAAACTTAGGCACATTAATAATTGATTAATTATTAAGTGTGCACACTAGGGTTTCATTTAGTGTTTCCCTTTTAGGGTTTCTTGATTTCCTTCATAAGGATTGATCTCTTTGTAATAACAGAGATTCTCATAATGCATTTTACACTTTGAGGTTTACAGAACATCTTGTTGGTTTTGCATGTCTTTTGCATGTGATAGGTATCCATTTGCATGCAGGTGATCTTGGATTCTAACATGGTATTAGAGCTCCAGACCTGCCGCTGCCTGTTCGTGATCTGAAGATATGGCTTCTCTGTGAGTTTCAAATGCAAGGGTTTCCACAGGCATCTTTTTTGCAAGATCTGGGGGTAGTTGATTTTTCAGCACACTTTGGGCTCAAATGGATGTCACCATCACGTTCGCAGTGCCTCAAAACCCTAGGAACACCTGTCGTTTGGTTGATTTTGGTGATCTTGATCTGGGAGGCAAAATTTTTTTACTAGGGAGGCCGTACGACCTCCCCAGCATGCATTCTGAGGTCGAAAATAGCACAAAAATTGAAAAATGGTGTTTTTTCGGGCTCTGTGCCGACGCTCACAGTTATGATGGATTCCGCCACCCGACAGCCACTGGGCGGCCACTAGGGGGCCGCCGGTCTGCCACCGCCGAGCGATGCTCAGCCCATATGCCACCTCCAGCTCCGCCAGCCCTTGAGGGCTTCTCATCCTCGGCCGCCGGTCCCATGGAGAACCGGGGGCTCCGCCCCAGCCCCCTGCCCAACGCCTGTGGTCATATGGCGACCAAGGGTTGAAATTTTTTTCGCAGGGGACTGATTTTTTGCCGCAACGGCCTGCAGGCCGTCAAATTTATGCCCATGAACTGCTGATGTTAGCATGACGTTAGCATCTGTATGGTGGTGTTTGTCCCCTCCTAACCCTAATTTTCTCTAAAGAAGCAGTTTTTTTTCTTTTTTGTATAACTTGGGCATACGGTATCAAAATTGGGCAAATGAGATATCGCCGGAAAGCTAGTTCCAAGCACTTTCATTTGGTGTAGTTTATTTTATAGTATTTTTTTGTTTTACTATATTTATTACTATTTGAAGTTAGATGTACTTTTTATGCTTCCGAGCTCATAACTCTTTGCTAAGATCTTCGATTTTTCGCTATCTTTACGCCATTGGAAAGGTATTGAGGAGCTCTATGTTGCTGTCCATGCACTTTTTTCTATATCTGTCCCAAGTTTTTCGTTAATCTAGATTTGGCCTGATGGGTGTTTTGGAGATTACCTTGATATTTTGGCAGTCGGGAGAGTGCATCTTGCATCTTTGCACTTCGTTTTCAGTGATACATCATTCAATAATCGAATGCTGCATCATAGATTCTAGCGTTGTTTCCATTTGGAGTTTTCAAGTGTTCCGTGGCATTGGGTCTGTTGTCACATTATGATGATTTTGATATGGTTTCGTGTAGACAGAATTATCTTTCCTTGCTTGCCAGATTGCGGTTCCAGTGTTACTCTACAGTGTTCTTCCAGTGCTTCTTTGCAGCATGTCATATCATTGTAGGGGGGTTTTGTCCGACTAGGTTTTCCTCCTCTACCTCTTTCTTGCGTTTGTAAATGGGTACCTGATCAGGCCTAGTTGTCGGGACCCATCTTTGCTTGCATGCATCTTATTCTAGTGTTTTAGCTTCTTCCTAAGTTCATCTTAAGGGGGCGTGTTAGAGTAATAATTTATTATGCTTAATTAATTATATCATATTGGTTAATTAATTAAGTTACTTATTCCTCTAGTTGCTTAAGCTAAACTTAAGCACATTAATAATTGATTAATTATTAAGTGTGCACACTAGGGTTTCATTTAGGGTTTCCCTTTTAGGGTTTCTTGATCTCCTTCATAAGGATTGATCTCTTTGTAATAACAGAGATTCTCATAATGCATTTTACACTTTGAGGTTTATAGAACATCTTGTTGGTTTTGCATGTCTTTTACATGTGACAGGTATCCATTTGCATGTAGGTGATCTTGGATTCTAACATAGTATCAGAGCTCCAGACCTGCCGCTGCCTATTTGTGATCTGAAGATATGGCTTCTCAGTGAGTTTCAAATTCAAGGGTTTCCACAGGCATCTTTTCTGCAAGATCTAGGGGTAACCAATTTTTCAGCACACTTTGGGCTCAAACGGACATCGCCATCGCATTTGCAGTGCCTCAAAACCCTAGGAACGCCTGTCATTTGGTTGATTTTGGTGATCTTGATCTTGGAGATTACTTGGATATTTTGGCAGTTGGGAGAGTGCATCTTGCATCTTTGCACTTCGTTTTCAGTGATACATTATTCAATAATCGACTGCTGCTTTATAGATTCCAGCGTTGTTCTCATTTGGAGTTTTCGAGTGTTCCGTGGCATTGGGTCTGCTGCCACATTATGATGATTCCGATATGGTTTTGTGTAGATAGAAGTATCTTTCCTTGCTTGCCAGATTGCGGTTCCAGTGTTACTCTACAGTGTTCTTCCAGTGCTTCTTTGCAGCATGTCATATCATTGTAGGGGGGTTTTGTCGCACTGGGTTTTCCTCCTCTACCTCTTTCTTGCATTTGTAAATGGGTACTTGATCAGGCCTAGTTGCCAGGACCCATCTTTGCTTGCATGCATCTTATTCTAGTGTTTTAGCTTCTTCCTAAGTTCATCTTAAGGGGGGGTGTTAGAGTAATAATTTATTACACTTAATTAATATGAGGGTGTCATTTGGTTGCATTTTTACATGGGTACCTGATCAGGTCTTGTTGCCAGGACCCATTCATCCTTTCTTGCATTCATCTTAGTTTTAGGTGCATGCTTATTTAGTCTCCCTAAGTTGCACTTATGGGGGGGTGTTAGTGTAATTAATATTTAATTGCACTTGGATAACTTTACTTAGGTTGAGCTATTTTTAGGTCAACATTAGGGTTGCATACTTTTCCTTTATAAGGCAAATCATTTCATTGTAATTTTGAATTCCTGAGTAATATTTTTTTGCACATTGATATGCAAAGCTCTACTTTTTCATGTTTTATCTTTTATGGAAGGTGTTTAGGTTTGCATGTCTGATCTAGGGTTTCTAACATGGTATCAGAGCTCCAGACCTGCCACTGCCTGTTCATGATCTAAAGATATGGCTTCTCAGTGAGTTTCAAATGCAAGGGTTTCCACAGGCATCTTTTCTGCAAGATCTGGGGGTAGCTGATTTTTTAGCACACTTTAGGCTCAAACGGACGTCGCCATCACGTTCGCAGTGCCTCAAAACCCTAGGAACGCTTGTCATTTGGTTGATTTTGGTGATCTTGATCTGGGAGGCAAATTTTTTTTACCAGGGAGGCCGTACGGCCTCCCCAGCACGCATTATGAGGTCGAAAATAGCACAAAAATTAAAAAACGGTGTTTTTTTGGGCTCTGTGCCGACGCTCACAGTTATGATGGATTCCGCCACCCGGCGGCCACCAGGGGGCCGCCGGTCCGCTACCGCCGGGTGACGCTCAGCCCATACGCCACCTCCAGCTCCGCCAGCCCTTGAGGGCTGCTCATCCTCGGCTGCCGGTCCCATGGAGAACTAGGGGCTCCGCCCCAGCCCCCTGCGCAACGCCTGCGGTCATATGGCGACCAAGGGCCGAATTTTTTTTTGTAGGGGACCGATTTTTTGACGCGAAGGGCTGCAAGCCGTCAAATTTATGCCCGTGAACTGCTGACATCAGCATGACGTCAGGGTCCGTACGGTGGTGTTTGTCCCCTCCTAACCCTAGTTTTCTCTAGAAAAGTTTTTTTTTATAACTTGGGCATACGGTATCGAAATTGGGCAAACGAGATATCACCAGAAAGATGATTCCGAGTACTTTCATTTGGTGCTATTTATTTTATAGTATTTTCCTATTTTATTGCATTTATTACTGTTTGAAGTCAAATGTATTTTTTATGCTTCCGAGCTCATAATTCTTTGCCAAGATCTCTGATTTTCGCTATCTTTGCGGCGTTGGAAAGGTATTGAGGAGCTCTATGTTGTTGTCCATGCACTTTTTTCTGTATCTGTCCCAAGTTTTTCATTAATCCAGATTTGGCCCGATGGGTGTTTTGGAGATTTCCTGGATATTTTGGCAGTTGGGAGAGTGCATCTTGCATCTTTGCACTTCATTTTCAGTGATACATCATTCAATAATCAAATGCTGCTTCATAGATTATAGCGTTGTTCCCGTTTGGAGTTTTCAAGTGTTTCGTGGCATCGGGTCTGCTGTCACATTATGATGATTCCGATATGGTTTCGTGTAGACAGAATTATCTTTCCTTGCTTGTCAGATTGCGGTTCCAGTGTTACTCTACAGTGTTCTTCCAGTGCTTCTTTGCAGCATGTCATATCATTGTAGGGGGGTTTTGTCCCACTGGGTTTTCCTCCTCTACCTCTTTCTTGCATTTGTAAATGGGTACCTGATCAGGCCTAGTTGTCGGGACCCATCTTTGCTTGCATGCATCTTATTCTAGTGTTTTAGCTTCTTCCTAAGTTCATCTTAAGGGGGGGTGTTAGAGTAATAATTTATTACGCTTAATTAATATGGAAGTGTTGGAATAGAGTATGCAAGCACTATAGAATTTGATGAAAGCATTGGAAGAAAACACGTCAAAAATCTGCGTGACACTTTTTAGAAAATTTGATAAAACTGGGGTTAATGCCCCACGGTGGGCGCCAAATTGTAAGTGTGGAATGAGGTGTAAAGCACAAAACACTTCTTAATATGACATTATATCAAAGACAAAGCTAAATGAATCAAATCAAAGAAATAATCTATTGAAAACGTCATATTGTTCTCTATATCCAAAGATTTATTAAATCATAATGGCTCTTAGATCGTGAGTGCACTGTGATTGTTAAAATGAAAATTCAAAGAATGAGATGGATGCTAAAGTAATGATATGGAGCTAAGTGTGATAATACTAGATGATAAAGAAACTAAACTAGAATGTATTGACATGGAAACAGATAAATGCAGCTACAGGAGGCAACCATGGTATGAAAGATTGATTGCTGAATTGCTTGATGCTTGAATTCCTGTAGAGTAAGAGTGCATAAATTGGATTATCTGGATCCTTTTCTTGGTTCAATGAGGCTTAATTTATAGATTTCATGGCTGTAGAAATGCATAGGGAAGGCATTGAGAGGCTTGGATTCAATCTGGAGGATTGAATGGTGAGAGATGGAGGAGATTGAGACAAATTTGGTGATTGTCTCTACCCATGAAAACACCAGGCAAGAGAAGAGGAAAGATTGATGGAGGAGGATTGAGAGAAGATTTTGGAATTTGTCTCCAAAACTTCCTGTGAAGTTTCAAAGCATTAATTGTGACATATTTTAGACATAAATTAGACATAGGATATCTAATTCATTTTTGAGGATAGATGGAATATTCCTTATGCCTTTATTTAAATATTTTGATTTATTTAAATTACCAAAAGAAGAGTAAATAATTTAATAAAACGAACTATAGAAGTTGTTTATTAAATTAAATAGAAGAATATGGCAATTAATTAATAAAGTGTTTAATCTTTATTTAATTTATTTAAGATTGATGTGATAGAATAAAATAGGGAATTTATAATTAAATCAAACAAAGTAATTATTTTTGTTTATTTAATTAAGATTAGAACAATTTAAATGTGAATGTGAATGCGAACTATATAAATAATTATTTCTATTTATTCAAACAATAGAGGAAATTAGGATAATTAATTAAATAATTTGTATTTAATTAATTGGAATTCTCTAGACCATTTTTAGGTGTATACAAGAATAATAAAAATCACAGGTCAATTTATGGAAATTGGGTTTTCGAACGATCAGCTCAGATTCGAAAGAGAGATCAACGATCGAGATTGATGAATGCCATGTGATGTGAGTTATGTGTCAGTTAGAACGTGAGTTAGGAAATTTTGCAAGATAAAGATTAAATTAAAACAATAACTTAATCTTGTGTTAAGACTGTTCAAAAATAGAAAGAACATGAGTTGAAGATTAAATAAATGATTTAATCTTCAGTGGTAGGTCTTCGAAAATAGAAGAATTAGACTTTGAATTTCAAAGATAAAGTTAGAATTTGACAAACATCCGTTCGAATGCACACATGAATTAATTAATTAAATAAATATATTTAATTAATAAATATGTTCATGCATATGGGTTAGAACTAGTTAACTGACTGGTTGTGATAGAGAATTCTTTTATAGAGATGATTAGATATCGAATCCAGAGATAATTGGTAGATTTAAATAGATCTCGAGTTAGATGGTGAGTGAATAATTAGATAACGAGATGACAAAAGAATGTGACATAAACAATTAATTATTAATTAAATGTTAATTTGATTAATTAAATAAATAATGATTTATTTAATTGATTGTTGAAAATATTAATTGAATAATTAAATAAGGAATATTTAATTATAGTTGAAATATGACAAAGTGGTTAATTAAATAATAAATTATTTAATTAAGAAAGAGAATTAATTAGTTAGCGACATAATTAAATAAATATGATTTAATTAATTAGTCAAGGTTGAATAAGAGTGATAACATGAATTTATTAAATAATTAAAAGGTTATATAATTAATAGAGGAAATATGTGTTTAGACAGTAATTAAATAATAAAAATTATTTAATCATGACCATGGATATTAGAAAATTATGTTGAAAGTGGTGGTTGCAGGCCTATACCAATTTTCAGTGTCTACAAGAGGGGGTGGGAGGGAAATACCCGAGAGAGTTAGAGAGAGAGGGAGTGAGATAGAGGGAGTGAGAGAGAGAGGGTGTGGGAGAGATAGAGGGAGTGAGTGAGAGATACAGAGAGACCTGCTAGAGGGAGAGGGGGTAGGAGGGAGATACTTGAGAGAGAGAGAGGGGGAGGGAGAGACTTGAGAGGGAGGGAGATGAATAGAGAGTGGGAGAGAGAGGGAGATGAAGAGAGGGTGGGAGACAGAGGGCTGAGAGAGAGGAGAAGTGGTGGGAGGGAGATACTTGAGAGATATGGAGAGGGAGAGGGAGAGAGATAAAGGGAGTGACTATGAGAGGGAGAGGGGGTAGGAGGGGGAGACTTGACAAAGAGAGAGAGGGAGAGGGGGTAGGAGGGAGATACTTGAGATAGAGAGAGGGAGATGGGGTGGGAGGGAGAGACCCGAGAGAGGAAGAGAGAGAGTGGGAGAGAGATAGAGGGAGTGAGAGAGAGAGAGGGATTCAAAGAGAGAGAGAGGGAGTATGTGTGTGTGAGAGAGAGAGGGGAGGGAGATAATTGAGAGAGAGAGTGAGAGAGAGAGGAGAGAGATAGAGTGAGTGAAAGAGAGGGAATGGGAGAGATAGAGGGAGTGAGTGAGAGACCTAAGAGAGGTAGAGGGGGTAGGAAGGAGAGACTTGAGAGAGAGACGAAGAGAGAAAGATAACGACCTAAGAGAGGGAGATGGAGTGAGAGACAAAAATACGAGAGGGGGAGAGAGAGAGGGAGAGTGAGAAAGGGGGTTGGAGTGAGATATATTTATTTAGGTACCTATGTGGGAGAGAATGAGACTTGAGAGAGGGGATTGGAGTGAGAGAGAGTAGCCAAGGTAGCATGGGAGGGAGTGAGACCTGAGAGAGAGATACTTCAGAGGGATAGTGAGTTATCCATTTAGGGTGACGAGGTAGAGAGTGTATGAAAGGTAAAACCTCCACTATCCATCTATGATCATAAATTGTGCACTCTAAGCATTATCAAAGTCATCAACCAAAGAGGGGAAAGTAAGATTTTGTTCAAAGTAGGTCATTTGGCAAGTAGCAAATTTGGCGCTCACCAAATGACACATCACATTTGGCATGTGCTAAATTTGGCAATCACCAAATGTGATGTCATTTGGCGAGCACCAAATTTGGCACTCACCAAATGACCTACTTTGGACATGTTAACTGACAGGATTTGCCAAATTTCCTCATATTTTCATCTGTGCTCATCGTCATGTTTGCACATATTTCAATGCATGTTTATAAAAAAACTTTGATGGCATTAACCTCTCTCTTATCTATCTAAATATATAATTATTTTTTTGTTTTGATTTAGTTAAGGTTTTGATCCATAGCTTCTATTATAAATGCCTTTGTTTTTGGTAAAAAACCAACATGTGCTAGTTTTAGGATAGATTTTTACTCATTCATAAAAACGTGAAACAAATTACATTTTTTAAAACTAGACTCCATTCTACACATGATTTTTTTTTTCAATTTTTGATTAGTTTTCAAAAACTTTAGGGGGGAGCACGCTCAAATTTCAGCTTTTCAAGATGTGTCCACTTTCAAAATTCATAAAATATTATATATTCATTAAAAAAATTATCCAAGAGAACAAAGATAAACTACATGATGTTAGCTAATTTCTCACCATTAGGATTTTTGAAATTCTAAAAAAAAGTTAATCAAAAAGGGGGGAGCCCTTAGGCATTATGCTATTTTTTTTTGATAAAAATAGGACCTATTTTTCCCCCCCTTTTTGAGACCCTTAATCTTTTTTAATTTAAAAAAGAATTAGTAGCTTAGAAATTAGATGCAGAGAACTTCAACTTTTGTTCTTGCTGTATCTTGAAATTTTGAGCATAACTATCTTCATTTTCTTGTGGAAATCATATTTTGCTGATTTTAGAAAAAAAGTGGCATCTTAAGAGCCAAAATTGTGTCACGGATCCATGCACTTACCCGTATAGGATAAATCATGTTGCTGATCCATTTCTGAACACATAATAGCATGCAGTGCAAAAAAGGGCTCCCACAAGGGTTGAGCCCAACATTCTGCCCCTTAACTTCAAAAGGGGTTTGAGAAAGGAAACATGTTTCATAATTTCTCAAAAGGAAACATTCACTGAAGGAGTAAATCATAAAGCAACTGCATTTGCTTTAAGATCATTGACCATCCATATCAGTCAATCCAAAGTACAATGAATTTAAAATTATGAGTGGACAAGAGCTCATTTGAATTCCCAAATTTAGTATAGAACAAAATATAATGCATCATTTTCATATTGAAAGATTTCTATTGCTATCAAGTTTGAGTGCTTATTGCTGCCATGTGATGTTTTATTTATGCTAATTGTGTTGTTTGAAGTGTTCACCTTGATGGGGCAACAACGAGTGCATTTTCATGAAGGTGATAGTGAACATGCATACATAATTAAAGTGCACAATCAGGACAACAACTAAAAAAGTTGGAGAGGCCTCAAGTTTCATCAAGTTTCATCACAAAGGTGTCACATATTTCAAAATCTTATGAGTATGCAAGTCTGAGTAGGGAAATAATAATTTTACAAGTGGAAAAACATTATGGAAGAAAAATGGAGCATAGGATTAAAGTCTTTGTTTCAACATTGTTACATATCCAAATTCTTTGGAAAAGACATTTATAGAAGAGAGCTTGCATTTATGCCTTGAAGATGATTTTTTGTTTTGATGCACACTTTTTGAATAGAGAAAGAATTAAAGCAAACAATGGTGAGGTTTTCACTATACTTGAAGGTGCATGATGTTGTATCACATCTGCGTGTGTGGATGAGAAGAAAAGAACCTACTTTTGTTCAACATAGAATGAAAACAAAATTCAACATTGAGTTTAGAAGGTGTTTTGAAAGAGAGAATGCAAATAGAAGAGTACCTAGTATGTTCTTTAAAGAACAAATTCATAATGAAACAAAGCTGCATTTCTGAGGACAAATAAATGGAGCTAAAATGCGTACATTAAAGAAAGTGGAGCTATGTTGTTTTGTTCAGAAGAATAAGAAATTTTATCTCCATTACTATCTTATTGAGAAGCCAAGCATGAATTTTATTGAAAACAAATGAACAAGTGTCATGATAGTGCTAGGGTTTGAAAGGGGAACAAAATTTGCACCACATTCAGAAAATGGAAAAACCCAGTTTGTGCTCTCAAAGTCCGTGGCCTGGGAGAGTTCTTTTGTCTCACAAAGGAGAAAACTCACATGGGTTTGCACAATAAAATCAAAAGTATAGAATAATAGAAAATATTTGAGCCTATGCAAGCTTTGAAACACTAAAAAATAAGTAAAAATGAAAGATTTGAAGAATGGAAGCTTACCTTTACTACTGTTGTGAGAAAATACATGAAGGGCTACGGGCTTTCCCTCAGATTTTTCTCTCAAAAGTTCAAAAACAAGCTCATCCATGGTGACCCAAGGTGGAGTCAAGGTCAATAGAAAAAGAAAAAAATAATAAAAATGCATTAGAAAGCTTGTCAAGGTAGTCGCCAAGAAGGCCAAGAATCGACATAAAATGGAGGGAAATGTTAGAGAATTATGACAAAACTTACCCATTGAATTCCTAAAGAGATTCGATAACAAAAAGAGGAACGCCAACTTGAAAATTTTAGGTTTGAGCCTCCAAACCCTAGTTCTCCATGGTGGTTGAGTGCAAAGTTTTTTCCCCGAAATGTGAAACACAAAATGATGCTGAAAATTAGGGATTGAGTGGAGTTTTGATGTTAGGGGTCTCCTTATGTCCTAATTTGAATGAAATTTTTATCACATTGTTTTAAGAATAAATCCTTCACTGATACCTTTGAAACAATGTGTCGACCTTTGCATATGTGCCAAACTTAGGTTTTTTATGCCTTTGTGAAAAATCAAGTCAATAACCTTGGGTTTGTGATTTTTCCTAAGTTTAAGATGCCCTAGGTTTCCCTTCAATTTTTGAATGAGCATAATGTGGTAAGGGCCTGAAATCTTTTTGTGATTTTTTATAGAAAAATCAAATATCTTGAGAGCCTTAGTATATTACTTTGATTTTCGCAAAGTATCAAAATTTTATTTTTATTGCAAAAATTAGAGTAATCAAAGTCAAGTGTAATTGGAGCTTTCTATATTGTAATTCTGAAACTACAAATGATGTAAAACATCATTAAGGAAATATTTCTATAACTTACTTTAGTTTTTGTTATTTTAAAAATGCGTTTAGTCTCCTTAGAATCTTTCTATTTCAGAGTTGAGTTTTTGGATGAAATTGGGAAAAAATGAGCAAATTGAACCTTCTATTTTTAGTTTTTCATCAGTTTGAACCTGATTTTGTTGAGCTGTTGGATCGATCTACTAGAGATAGAAAGTTTTTATCTTTCTCATGCAGTTTGAGGTACTTTTGGGCACTTCTTTTAGGATTTTCTTTAGAGCTCGAAAATGGATCAAAGTGGCTATTTTGTGATACAGTTCAACTTGATTTTTCTATTCTCACCCTTGGAGAGAGTTTGGAAGTATAATTGGAGAAAAACTTATGTTTTTCTTAGTTCAGAATACTATTTCTCTCTCTCTCACTTTCTCATTTTAGAGAGCTTGGTAAACATTTTGTACTCATATTTTTATGTTAATACTCCTTCAATTTCAATAAACAACAAAGCTTTTCTTCTCACATTTTGTATCAAGTTTGCAGTATCAATCTGATGTCATTGTGATTCAAATACAAAGTCCTTTTATGTCTTGTTATTGTGAGTTTGTACTCAAAATTTCATATAGTTGAGGTTGTATTTTATGTTTAGTTTTGTGAGCCTTTATACAAATCACTATTAGATTGTATGTGTTAAGTGAGTTTGTGAGGGTTAAGGTTTTGAGAGGTTGTTTGTGAGTAAAATCATCAAAGTCAAGTTAAAATTTTGGTGGATCATCTTTACATTTTAGGATTTCATTTGTAGTTTTCCTCCTAACCCTTTCCTCTAAAATTATTTTAGATTAGGTGATTTTCTAAGGGAACTAGCCCACTCTAGAGATTCACTCTCACCATAGATTATCCACAATCTGAGAGTGTTTCCATGTTTCAACATGGTAGTAAAGTTTATCTTTGCTAGGGGTGAAATCTTGATTGACAACACACTACACATATATCACAAAAGAAGTATGATGACTTGATAAATAACTACATCACCCTCTTGGATGAGTGTAAAAAAATGAGGACCACTCCACAAGAAAGCCAATCAATAAGAGCACTACCTCCCCCCTCCTCATATTCTTCAGATTTATCAATTCATGATAGGAAACTCTATCATTGAGAATTATGAGCTTAAAAAAGGAAGTGCAAATGGAAAAGGATAATGTTAAGAGATCCAAAGAGGAGATTGAAAAAGTTCTTGATGCCATTTTTGATGATTTATTGATGCACAAATCTGACAATGTTTGGGAATCCTACAAGAGAATCCATGAAGCTCATGAAAGGTATAATGAAGTTCAAAATGCTTTCCAAAATGAGTGGAGAAAATGGAGTGCTAGGGTTGGATCCTTAAAGGAGATGAAGCCTAATATGAAGGATGATCCTAAATCCCCAACCAATATTCTAGATGCGCTAAAAGTAGTGGAATTGTTAAGAGGAATATCAACTTTTCATGGAAAGTTGGGAATTCAGTTGTAGAGTAAACTAAAGATGTTTAGAGACATGTAGGGACATGATATGCCAAAAATTTTGAATGATGAGGGTGGGTTGAAAAAAATTTATACTTGGAAGGATGAGTTGGGAGGTCTGATCCCACATTTTAAAAGAGCAATTAAACTCACCGACTACACCATGCTGAATGTTGTTGTGGACAACATGACAGGGATTGAGATGAGAATGGAGGAATTTGTTAAAGAGGCTTGCATACTGATTGATGCCAGGTACAAATAGCACAACACTAGGGTATAAGAGTTACTGTACATACAATGGCCCACTTAGGAGGAGTATAACACATGGCTTGAAAAATTCATAGATCAAGCCTTGGATGAAGTAGTGCAAAATGTTATCTCCTCTCAGTCATGAATATTGGTGACAAGATGTTGATTTTGACATAGTCTCTACTTCTCTTCTTTTATTGCTTCAACTTCTAATGACTTTGTGGCACGTGAAATACAATTTTTCTCATGGAGAATATGCTTTGGGGCTACTACAACAATGAAATATGCCTTTTGGAAGGCAGGGAAATCTTCTTTAGCAAATGGAAATGATTTTTGTCTTCTATGCTTTTCCCCCTCATGGAAATGCAAATATAACTAATTGGGGATGTTTCGAAATTGAAATTCAAATGTATGTCAAATGTAAAATGTGACTTAATGTGTAATTTGGATTGAATCTTATTGCTCCCTTGTTCTTATAAAAGGGAAGTCAAGGCCAATTGCACAAGTCTCTGGTTGGTATAGTTTTGAACTCATGTAAGAGGTTTTTTTAAATCAAGCACAAAGGAATAGAATTAGTATTGAGTCTTAAGTAAGAATTCTAGTTTGTAATTGGCATAATGGTTTTATAGTAGTAATGGAATTTGAATGAAAAATGCAAATTCTAGAATAATTTCTCTCCTATATTTTGTTGCATGAATCATTAATATAATGATCAAGGAACATTTTATTGGTATTTAATCATTTTGGCTAAATGTATGGGCTTTTCTCTACTTTAATTCAAGGAATTAATTAAAATTCTTTGATGAGATCATAGTTTTATGTGATTTAGTATAAGGATTTTATAAGTAGTTCTTGTTCTAGGAGATCTCGAGTTGTTTTATTGTAAATAAATATCAAAATAGTCTATAGATGCTAAGTCTAATTTTTGTTGTGCTACAATTTTTTTTAGATTTAAATCCTTCACCCATGGATAAGACATTGTTCTATAAATTTGGTTAACTTTGAAGTCATTGAGTTGACCCTGCCTTTCGAAGAACAAATCCTTAAAGAAAAACATTCATACAATTTAATTTTTCATAAAGTTCCATATTAGGTTGTCCATTCTCTTCTTTAGATGAAGATTCATTAAATAATTTTACCAAATTCTTGAAGTTTTTCATTTAATTTGTAATCTATGAGAATGTATCTATTATTCACAATGTCTATGATAAATGGAACAAGAGTATCATTAAGTACATTGTAAGGATCACCCTCCTAGGTCTTGTAGAGGTTGAAGTACAAAGAGAAATCTGAGTAAGCTTTCACCTAGTCATTGGTCAATCCTCACCATTGTTGATCATTGAATTATGACAAGTTCATAGACAATTGTTGAGAATTAGTTTGGTTGTTAAAAAACAACCAATAGATTGGTGAATCTATTGGGGACAATGGTAGTCCAATGTCTCTAGGCTTGATTTGGTATAGTTAAAGTCAAACATTTTCATTGTTCTTCATCATTTGGAGAACAATTTACACAAATTATCATCAATAGTTTAGATCTAGTTTTATGCGTCGAGTTCTTATTCCATTTTCCATTTCATGTTAGGTTATGTTCAAAGTATTCTCTAAGATTGTGAGTGCATATCCAAAGTATAATCACATTTTATTTCACAATATAGTGGGTGGAAACTTTGAAGTCTCTTATGCTATTGCAAGGTTAAATCCTCCAAGAAGGAAGGAGAAGGTGAACTTCAAGAATTAATTTAACACCATGAGAAGAACCAGAAGCTATATAAAGAAACATATTGAGTAGAAGTTGGATTCTGAGCCATCAAAGGACAAATAGTCAAACTATAAAGTGATGAATGTTGAATCAAGTAAGTTTACTAAAAATCCTACTACTGCTTCTCCTAAGTTAAATGAAAATTTTCATGAAGAATCATTTGCATTTGGTATGCCTAATTCAAGTAAGGAAGGTTTACCCAATAAATGAAACTCTAGGTAATCACCTTAAGATGTGAAATGAAAAAGAGAGGTGGGAATTTTGGGAAAAGAATAAAAAATTCCCATCCAAAAGTGGAGCCCTTGGTGGTAAATATGTTTGTAATCATGATAGTTTTAAACCAAAGGGTAAATCCCATAGTTTGACCTCACATCATTCACCTGAGAGGGAATTAAAAAATCTTACATTATACACTCCTAAGCCTAGTGAGTTTGAGGAGGTCATAGAAGATGAGGATGATATAGATAAGGATATGCAAGCTTTAGAAGAAGGAGTTAGACTAAAGGAATTGTGGGAAAAAAAGTTAAGGAAAGAGAGGAAAGAATTAGAGAAAAAGTGTTGGAAAGAGATGCGCGAAGAAAAATAATTGAAAAAATGAAAGAAGCATTAAAGGAAGAACCTATTCTTGAGGTTCCTTCTAAATCGGTTGCTAAGGAAACTCCTGAGCCTCCTAAAGTGACCACTCCTATGGGAAATTTTTCTGCAAGCACTTACATTTCCTTTGTTACAACAAATAGAGTCACAAATCCTCCTCTTGCTACTAAGAAGTCATAGCCTGTAGATCATAGAAATAAGCCTATAGGCCAGCCTAAGAGAGCCATCCCTCGTACAAACACCAATACAAATACAAACACTTCATCTATTAATACATCCACCAAATATGCTAATACCAATTCTATTCAATCAAATGCACCTCCTAACCTTGAAATATTGAGGTTGCAACTGGTAAATGAAAATTTGCAACAAGAATTGAACAAAATGGAAATTGAAGCTACAAACGTAGAAACAAAAAGAAGGATTTCATTCCTCAAGACCTCTATTCCTAATCCAACATCTTCAAGTTCAGGTCATATTGACTCTAATCCACATAAGTCTAAATTAAATGTACATATTCCTGGTGGAAGTGGTGGTGGTTAGGGTGGGGGAGGTGGAGATAACCATAAGAATAGGAAAACCTACTTTGAAGATGGAGAAGGAATTGGTGGTTGTGGTGACAATGGTGGGGGTGGAAGCGGAAAAGGTAATAACCAATCTAGTGATCAAGAAGATGGTGAGCCTAAAAATAATCATAGATATTGGTTCACCAGGAGACCAATGCAAGTGGATAGGTACCACAAAATTGTGTTTTTTTGGGATTTCTATATATCCAAATCAATTCCCTAAGGACATCAGGCATGCCTTAATTAAATTTGCAAATGTGATGGATGATTTTGAAGTGGAGGCTGAGGATGTGATGATGAATCTTTTCATGCAGTCACTCATTGAAGATGCTAGAGAATGGTATAGAGGTCTACCAACTGAGAGTATTGGTTCTTGGGACGAGTTCAAGAGGCTATTTAGAGAACAATATGATGATAAGAGTGATTCAAGGTTCCTCCTAAATTAATTTAACAATATCTCTAAAGGTTCAAATGAGGTAGTTGTTGATTTCAATGTAACATTTCAGAAGGCCATGAACTAATTACCTCCTCACTTGAGACTCAATGATAGTGTATGATTGGTAAAATATTTTAACGCATTTGATGCAAAAATGAGCTATCCCCTACTAGATAAGAATCCTCAAACATTAAGAGAAGATTTCAAGATGGTAGTCCATATTGAGAACATTAGAAGAGAAACTAGTAAAGTTAGGAGGAGAGATTATGTTAAAATCTTGTAGAACCCCAGGAAATAAGATAAGCATTCTGTAGAGAAAGGAGGTTCATTGGAAGACAAGATTGATAAAGTTGCTAGTTCTATGAAAGATATCAGCTATAGGATTGCCAGGAAAGAAAAGAGTCTTACAAATGATAAGCCCAAATTTCAAAAGAATGAAAGACCTCGATTACAAGACCATCCCTATAATACTAATTGGCATAATGGGAATCCAATTCCAAGCAATCAGAAAAATTCTCAAAATAAAGTTCTCCAGGTGATCCGTTGCATAAAATTTAGTTAATTTTGCTGATGAAACACCCTGGTGTGTTGTTTTCCAATGACCACATGCCTCTCAAATGTGTTCAGTAGCAAGATAGTTTGAAGAAGGATGAGCTCAATTAAATTATTTTGAGACAATGTATGAAAATGATGTTAAAGTACATGTGCTTATGCATAGATCAATCTTTTTTGATGAGGAGTGTTCTTCAGAGGAAGAATCACATGAACATGATATTGAATACTAGAGGCATAAATCAAATTCCTATCATCAGTAAACTTTCCTCGATGAAGATGAATAGGTTGAGGATAACATGTGTGCTATGGAGATAGAATAAATGGATATATCCTTGAGAAGGCCTTCTAATGATGAGTATAATTAGATGACAACGACATTGGTGGATCAAGCTAGGAATACTCACAACTTGAGAATTAGAGTTGTTAATTGTGATCAAGGTAAGCTTGGCAATATGTTCAGGAAATAGAAAAGTGTTGAAAAGAAGGGAACTAAAACAAAATAATTGGCCAAGTTTATAAGGGAGAGGTCAAAGCCAAAGAGAGTAAAGCACCTAGAATTTGGTCCAAGAAAGATAATGCTGCCAAGAAACCTGATGAAGTTGTTTCAATTGTTAAAGTTAAGAATCAAAAGTCAAGTGTTGATAAGGAAAAGAAACAAGATAAGAAAGAGAATGAGAAGAAAGTTGAACAAAAAAAGGATCAAGTTGAAGAATAGAGTGTAGTTCCTCATGAACTACCAAAGTATAATCCAATTGACATGTTGCAACTATTGTCTCAAGTAAAGGTGACTATTCCATTAATAGAAATGATGATAATTGATGAGCATAAGTAGAAGGCAACAACCCTTATTAATGGTGCCACTCAAGCCTATGAAGATAAAAGGATGACTACTTATAATGAAGTGAGTGAAAATCAAGTGAGTGAAGAGATAACGAAGGGAGAAATTAGTGAAATCCCTCAGATTTACTTGGCTAGCACTGTCATCGCTTGCCTAGACAATATTGATCCATTTTATGTAACCCTAATTGTTGATGGTAAGCTACTAAAGAATTGCATGATTGATTCAGGAGATTCATCTAACATCATTCCAGTGGAGATAATGAAAAAAATGGGCTTGAAAATAAATTGTTCATATGGAAAGTGTTATGCCATGGATTCTAGAGAAATATAAGTTATTGAAGCTATTAAAGATGTTCCATATAGATTAGCTTATTTTCCTAATAAGGATTTTGTCATGAACATAGTTGTGGTGGACATCCCACCCAATTATGCTATGTTGTTATCTAGAAAATGAAGTTCTTCCATGAGAATTAGCATGTAATGTGACATGTCCTTTGCAAAGTTTCCTATTGAGTGAAATGGCATCAAGCTTGTGAGGGAGCCAAGAGCTCCACATATCATTGAATTTGTGGAAGAATCATATAGAATCTATTTTGTGGATATCGACATGGACAACTTCAGGGTTGAAGAGTTATAAGAAGAGGAAGAAAAACAACCTGCACCTCTAGAGAAAGAATTATTTTAGTGAGCTAACACTAATGACCTATGGAATATACATTTTGATGGAGCTTGTTCAAAGGAGGGAGTTGGTGCAGGGGTCATACTTATTTCTCCCAATGGTAAGACCTTTAATTTTTCATTTTAATTATTGTTCACATGCACAAACAATGTAGCTGAGTATGAATCCTTACTATTAGGGCTAAAGCTAGCTAAGAAACATGGCATTAAGATGTTAAGAGTCATTGTAGACTTATAACTTGTTGTTTGTCAAGTTAGAGGAAAATATGCATCAAAGAATACTAGACTAAGGCAGTATATAAATGTTGTCTAGGATTAAATTGAATAGTTTGATGCACTTTTCATTGATTGGTTGGATAGGAGCAATGACAAAGTGGCAGATTTACTTGCTAATATCACTCTCTTATTGAATGATATTACATTTTTTGGCATTTAGAAGGTTAAAGTGCAAGTTAGACCATCAGTTATCAAAAACATAAAGAACTGGTAGGTGTTCATTGATGACGAGGAAATCTTGAGGTTACTACAGTGTATTGATGAATATGAGGGTCAAGAAATTGATTTTGGAGCCTTTGTGGAGGAAGTGGATGGTAAGGAAACCAGATTTGTGAAATGAAATTATTTAGTTAAAAACCAATAAAATTCCTAAAGGATTGGTTGCATTGGAAAGGTTTTTTAACGGCCCTGATAGGAGTAATGCTAAGAAAACATCCACACACAAAGAGGATTGGGAAGAATTCAATCTTGGAACAGAGAATTCTCCAAAAAGGTTTATATTGGGAAGAAGATGAAACCCCAAGTCAAAGAAATGATGATTTATTTGTTAAGAAAGTATAGAAATGTGTTTGCATGGTCTTATGATAAATTGAAGGCATATAGGGAAGAAATATTTTAACATGAAATACTATTGAAGTCAGATGCAAATCCCTTCAAGAAAAATCAAATACCAATAAATCCCACTTTGCAACCGAATATGTAGGAGGAACTTGTAAAATTGAGGGATGTTAGGATCATTAAGCCTATCAAGCATTCAACCTAGGTTTTAAATCTTGTTCTAGTCAGGAAAAAGAATGGTGACATAAGGCTTTGTGTTGATTTCAAAAATTTGAATGTGTCATCATTGAAGGATAATTATTCTTTTCCAAACATGGAAGCCATGTTACAAAAGGTAACTGGAATTTGGGTTGAGCTATTATCCATGATGGATGGATTCTCAAGCTATAATCAAATGGTAGTAAAAGAATCTAAGCAATGAAAAACAACTTTCACAACTCCATGTGACACTTATCTCTATGTAATAATGGCATTTGGGTTGAAAAATGTAGGGGATACTTTTCAGAGAATCATGGACGTGGCATTTGCAGATTTCATATACATAGTTTTAGCTATATATCAAGATGACCTAACTTCATACAACAAAAAGGAAGAAGATAATTGTATGCATATGGAGAAAGTGTTTAAGAAAGCATTAGAATATGGGATCTCATTAAATCCTAAAAAATGTGTGTTTGGAGTAAAGGAAGGTAAGATACTTGGGCATATTGTGTCTAAAGAGGGAATAAGGATCAACCCTAAGAGAGTAGTTGCAATAGAAAAAATTCCACAACCAAGAAATTCCAAAGGTATCCAATCATTCTTTGGTCAGATCAATTTCTTGAGGAGATTTGTAACTAATTTTGTTGGGATTACCAAGCCTATCTCTAAGTTGCTAAAGAAGGGAGAGAAAGTTTTTTGGAGTAAGGAGCCTATTTAGGCATTCAAAAGTATAGAAAAATCTATCAAGGAGGCTCCAATGCTGAAATCTCTAGATTTTTCCAAGCCCATGCATATTTTATCCTTTGCCTCTTTCCATACTATTTTTGTTGTATTTCAGTAGAAAAATGATGAGGGTTTTGAACAACCCATTGCATTCTTTAGAAGTCTTTGCAAGCCTTTGAACATACCTATGGCTTAGTCAAGGCTATGAAAAATATTAGAACATACCTAATGGGAGCTACAATCATAGATTTTGTGCCAAGTGCTGTAGTGAAGGATATCTTTACTCAACAAGAAACCATAGGAAGAAGGTGCAGATAGATCAATGAGATCCAGAAGTTTAACATTGATGTGCACATTACCAAGTTGGTAAGAGGAGAAGGTCTAGCTAAGTTGATAGTTGAAACCAACTTGAAGGCCAATCGAATAAATCAGGTAAAATGTGTATATTTTTCACCCATTTATGACATGCAGACTTGTGATTGGTATAGAAGGATTGTTCAATATTTGAAAACCATGCAATGTCCCAAGGGTATGGCTGATCATGAGAGAAGAACCCTAAAGTTACATGCCATTAAGTATATCATTATTGATAATGAACTTTGGTGGAGAAGTCCAAAAGGTGTGTTACTTAAGTGTGCTTATGGCAAGAAAGTATTGGAACTCTTACAAGAAATACATAGTGGGGTATGTGGTGGCCACTACATGGCTAAGACTATTACTCATTAGATTTTGAGGGAAGGTTTTTAATGGCCCTTAGTTTTCAAAGATGCCCACAAATTTATCAAATCTTGTGATACTTATCAAATATTCTTAGGAAATCTGAAATTTTCAGGGAATCTACCACTCAAACCCATTTTAGTTTAGGCTCCTTTTCAATAGTGGGGTATCGAATTCATTGGTGAAATATAAAAAAAATCTAGTGGGGGAAATTCTTGGATTCTTGTTGCAACTAATCACTCTACAAAGTGGGTGGGAGAAATACCAACCAAGAAGGAAACAAGTAAAATGGTAATTGATTTCTTGATGAATAATATTCTAATCAGATTTGGAGTCCCATAAAATATTATCTTAGAAAATTCCATGTGTTTTAGATCTGATGAGTTCAGGGAATTTTGTGATAAGCATGGACTAAAAACTTCTTATTCTTCCCCTTACCATCTTCAAGGGAATGGTCAAGTTGAATCTAGTAACAAGAGTCTAATTAAAATCATCAAATGGGTGAATGAAAAGAAGAAGAAGGCATGGGATTCAAAGCTGAAGCTTGCACTATGGGCTGATAGGGTTACTGTTAAGAAAGCCATAGGAAATTCACCTTTTGGTTTAGTGTATGGTTTAGATGCAAGGTTGCCTCAAAAAAACTTGTTAAAAATGTACAAGTTTGTATAAGAATATGATGGTGACATATGTGATGAGATGAAACATAGTGTTGATGCCTTGATACAGTTGGATGAAACTAGAAGAGAAGCTCATGATAAAAATACCAAGATGCAGTTGCAAGTCAAGAACTTGTATGATAAACGAGATTCTCCCAGGAAGTTTGAAGTAGGGAGTATGGTATTGATGGGGAATACGAGGGCTCAAGATAAAGGAAAATATGGGAAGTTTGAGGAATTATGACTAGGCTCTTATCTGGTGTCAAACACACATGGTGAAGATTCATAATTTCTTCAAATCTTAACAGGTAAACTTCTTGAACTTCCAACACATGGACAATTATTGAAGCCATATTTCTCTTGAAATATGTTCTTCTCCATGTACATTGTATAGTCCTATAAATTTTGTAAATATATTTGCTTCGGTCTGGTCTTCTTGCCTTATCTAGGTAGGTCCTTGGTTTATGGGTGTTCTTGTGCTTGGTTTGCTTCAATCATGAGATCTGAAATCTTTCCATGCTTGAGAGAGGTGTGCGTCCCTAATGTAAGAGCCTCAAATTTCTCTGATACCATGTAAGAGCTGGAGATATTAGCTCAACAACTAGGAACACCTGCAAAAACAATAATAAACCTTCCACAGGATGATATGCAAGAATGAGCTTGCTTGATATTAAGACCTCTCAAATGATGAGGTATGAAGTATAATACAGATAATACAACAACCCTGCTTATAGGAAAGGGTGAGATACAAGATTCATTAAGATGTTGTCATGTGTCTAAATCACACTGCATGTGACAACATAAAACCCTAACAACCTACCCAAGAAATGATGACAAGATAGAGATAAGTTATAGAAAAGACAACTCATCTTCTAGAAGGAATATTATCTCCTACAAACATGGAAAGGGTAGTTACCCCCTTATTTATGATTTATTTAATAATGCAACCTAGGACTAAATTATTAAATGAAGACCTAAGTTAACTTATGCTAGTGTAATAAATAATTAATTACACTAACACCCCCCATAAGTGCAACTTAGGGAGGAAATGAAAAATTAAATGATTATTCAATATATGATGGGTCTTGGCTATATGATGGCCATTTTAGGTACCCATTTACAAATGAGAATGAAAATACAAACTAATCTCCCACAACCAGAGAAAAGGGGAAAACCGAGTGGGAAGAAAACCCCTCTCCAAAAAGGAGATGCAATGCAGATAAAGTGAGGAAGGATGGAGGATTTTCAAATACCCCCCAAGAACACCATCCATCACATGGATAAAATACAATCAATAGCACCCCCATAGGAGGTAAATAAATAGACTATATAGCCTCCCTAGAACATGTGATCACCTCAAAAATGGTAAGTTCTTGTAGACAAAACATGATCTAATGTCGACACACAACTTGTCTCCCTTTCAAAAGAAAAACCATGTATAGCTACAGGAATGCTTGCCATTTTGGATAGGAATTGAAGGAAGGAATAATGAATGTGGATGTTGATGATGTCTCTGAAAGCTACTCAAGTGTCTCCTTTCCTGATGAAGATGAAGATGACACAATCAAATCAGGTACATCCCTAATTAATGAAGAAGGTGACAAACTAGGACGATGTGGAAACTGATGTTGAACAAGATCCAAAGACCATGATGTTTTGACAATAGGTGTGTAATGGTTGTCATTGAACAAGAGAGATATCCCCTCAAATGTTTCCTCCAAGTCTGAAATGTGAGACTACATAAACAAGGATGCAATTTTTGATAGATAGGAATCCCAATCAGGAAGACAATGAGATATTGATTGTAATGAATCACTACCATGAGAATGTTCTTATTGAATAGGAATGATAGGAGTCTCAATCAATGACTATGCACAATGAATCACTGAAGGTGAAGGTAAATCAATTGTTTCTGATGGAGAAGAAAATGCATCTGAAGAACCCTCTTCATCCTCATCTGAAGATTCAAAGTATTCCAAATATTCAAACTCCCACATAGTATCTGCATCATAGGGTATCTTATTTGAAAGATGAAGAGGCACAAGAAAATATGAAATAGGATCATCCGGAAATGGATGCGTATCATGATCTCCAAGTATCTCCCAAATTTTAGTCCAAAGAGTATGAGGGCAATTACAAAGATCAACAATTTTCAAAGTGGAAACATCAATATGCATTGCAATGACTCCTAGGACATGATCCCTTTTGCAATTCCAAGAAAATTTCTTACTATCAGTACTAGGAGGGGGAACATGATTATACAAATGCGGTAACAAATGAAGCCATCGGAGATGGGTGATGATACCATTTCTCCATTGTTTATAGTTTCCCCTTTTCAACATAATCAAAGCAAGATGAAATTAAAACCTTATTATTAACTATGATATATCTCCAAGATTACAAAGACAATATCCTTCAAAATTAAATAGAAACTCCCAAATATGATATATACTGTAAATGAAGTCTTTCCAAATTGATAGAACCTCTCCAAGACTCAATATGTCCAAGTAATCATTCAAAATGCCAAATGTGCAAAATAATGAATAAATAATACCTAGTGTTGAATCTAGAAAATGTGCATGGACAAAATGATAGAGCTCCTACATACCTTTCAAATGTAACTCGAATCACCAAAATCAAATAAATTGGCTAAAATTTACGAGCTTGGAGGTCGAAATGGGAGTTTTGACTTCAAACAACAATAAAATTTTACAAGAATAAAATATGATAATAATTCCTACACCACTGGATATAGCTTAGAACCAAATTTCCAATGATATCTTGTTTGTGAAAATTTGATACCCGAGTAAAAAGTTATGGCGATTTTAAGAAAACTACCTAATTAAGACATGATGGGGCTTCCATGATGGTCATTTGGCCATCAAATTTAAGATAGTCACCTGATTTTTAAAAAAAATACCAAAAAATAAATTTACCTTAGAATATGAATTATTTTGTATGAAAATGGGGGCTTTGGGCCTTCCGTACGCAATGGAAGGGTCGAATTTCACCCAATTTTCTCTAGAAATTCACCCAAAATGCAAACCCTCCAACCTTACAAAAAATCACCAAGATCTTACAGCCATAGCTCAATCCTCAAATTTAATAAGGGTCTTGCAGGCAAGTCTCTAATAACATGTAAGAGCATCAAATTTTCTCTGATACCATGTAAGAGATGTAGATATTAACTCAACACCCAAGAACACCTGCAAAAGAAATGATAAACCTTCCACAAGAGGATATGCAAGAATGAGCTTGCATGATATTAAGACCTTCAAATGATGAGGTATGAACTATAATACAAATGATACAATAATCCTTCTTATATAGGAAAGGATGAGATGCAAGATGCATTAAGATGTTGTCATGTGTCTAAACCACACTACATGTGACAACACCAAACCCTAACAATCTGCCTAGGGAATGATGACAAGATAGAGATAAGTTCTAGAAAAGACAACTCATCTTCTAGAAGGATTCGTATCTCCTACAAACATGGAAAGGGTAGTTAACCCCTTATTTATGATTTATTTAATAATGAAACCTAGGACTAAATTATTAAATGAAGACCTAAGTTAACTTATGCTAGTGTAATAAATAATTAATTAAACTAACACCTAATCAGAGCCATTGGTGGAAACCTCAAATTTTAATGTTCCACTGATTCAAGTGTCCTTACTTGAGTGGTGTTGATGGTCAAAATAGAAAAACATAAAATAGAATATATCTACCCTATCTCTCTTGAAAAAGAGACACAACATATAGTAGTGTAACTTCCAAGGTCCGGGTAGTTGGTTCTCAACTATGCTGATGTCAATCAATTGGCCAATTCAATTGAAATATTCAAGGGGCCTTTGATGGTAATCAGGAACACAAATTGTATCGGATTCATCAATATATGTTTAATGGGGGGTTTTAAATAAACAAAAAAAGATAGATCAAGGCACAAATCAGTAAAATATGAATAAAATTCCTTAGCATCCAAACATATATCCTCAACAATGAATGTTTCTTAATAGATCAAAACCATAACATGATGCAACCCACAAAACAATCCATAACATTGCATACATTCATAGTGCTTAATTTAACCATCACAACCATCCATAAAAATACTTTAAGATTCAAAAATAGATTACTCATTCATTTCCAACAACATAGATCAATAGACATATAATAATTCCATTCAT
The DNA here is from genome assembly GCA_007115665.2 of Sequoiadendron giganteum. Taxonomy (NCBI): domain Eukaryota; kingdom Viridiplantae; phylum Streptophyta; class Pinopsida; order Cupressales; family Cupressaceae; genus Sequoiadendron; species Sequoiadendron giganteum. The sequence goes on from CM021103.1 coordinate 104,118,739, forward strand.
AGATAATTTAACAAAATAATCTTTAAAATCTGGTTTCCCCTATTTATATTCATCAAATAGAAAACATTTATACACAACAAAACTCACTGGCATATAGATGGATTATAATTCATTAACGTTATCAACAAGACTTACTTCCAATAATAACATGAAAATGACATGAGACTATCAACAAGTATCTGATTTAAATTTAAAACTTTTAAGTATCCTCCTACAATCATAAAAATATCTAAGACTATATTTCCTATCTGCTATCGTATCAGGTGGCTAATCCTTCTTCAATCAACTAACGTTTACAACATGGAGCTCAAAAGTACATATAGGCATGCTACACATAAATATCTCTCAATTACAAACCCAGATCCACAAATTAAGGAACCCAAACTGCATGAAGAAACTAGACTGGATGATCTTCAGTTCAAGGGTTGATTGCCCTATTGTGCAAAATATGATGCCCAAGGGAGAAGATAGAACTGGTTGATGAAAAAAAATTCAGTTCAACTTATGTCAAAATTCTTGTAAAGTGGGAGAGAAAAGAGGGAGTCATGTGCCAAAAAAAATAAAAATCTTCCACCAAATCATTCCTGTGTTGTTTTCAAAAGAAGATATTCATCATAACTAGAGAACACCTATTGAAGGATGTGCAAATCAGGCCCATCGAACTATTTGTCTTCAAATTTGATTCTCTTTAACTCTGCTAAGGTGAACTCTTGCATATGTTTTAATTTGGTCAACTCCCTCCTAGCAGCTTTCGCCTCCTCTTTAATATCCATCAGTCTATCCAACAACAAATCCTCTCCATCATCTTCTTTTTGAATGACCTCCTGGAATCTATTGTTCCATTTCTCCTTCAATTGATCCAAAGGCATGCATTCTTTAATCGGTATGACTACATTGACTAAAATAACTATTACATCTTCTAATTCATCAAGCTGCTCATTTAAGTCTTTACTAGCATCTTGAACTTCATTTCTATGTTTATATATGAAGCTAGACCTAAACTGGATTATGCTTGAGGCCTTTTCCAGTAAATCTGCATTATCTTCTTCAAGGATTGATTTCTTTAGGAGAGCTAATTTTAGCAATTTGCTAATGTCTTTCAACTTCTGAATATATCCCCTATATTCTTCTTCCTATTTCCCTAGACTTCAGCATACTAATTCATTTCTTCTATCAACTCCAATGCTCCTTCATGAATTCCAAAACTATTTACCAGCACTTCACTAGCCTCTTGATTAAGCCTATCGACCCATTTTTCAAGCATCCCCAACTTACTCCTCATTTGTACTAAATCATCAACTTGTCTTTTATTGAGTAGAACTAGGGTTTTAGGAGCAGTAGCTTGTTGGGACACTAGGGTGGAGACATCCTTTAAGAATTTATGTAGCTGATCCAATTGGGCTTTAATTTCATCTTTCTTTCACTTTTCTTTGATCATCTTGGACTTGGTGGAGGAAGCTACAATGCTAAGGAGATTCATTTGTTGATTCCTTTTAGGCATCCCCAAGTTGGCTGTGCCCAATTGGTAATCAATTTCTTGCATGTCTTCCTTGTTCTTATCTACCACAAGAATTAGACATTCAACAATAATCTCCCCTGCATCTATAAGTTTCGTAGAATGCAAAATATGGGCCCTTTTCTTAGGTCTCTCCTTTTCTATTTCCTTCATCATTTCATCCCAATTTAATGGCTAAGGCTGAGCTATTTGTTTCTTCTCCAGATCAAGTTTCAGCCATGTAGGATAATTGGGAGTAGTGACCACTTGTGTTGAGGAAGATGTAGTTATAGTAGAAGATAATGGTTGTAATATGGTTGCTTTAGACTGAGAAGAAACTTCTTGCACATTTTTTTGCTCCTTTTCTGCATTCTCTTGTGCAATTCTCTCAACTTCTTCCTTATCCTTTTGTTCCTCTAAGGCTTTATTTTCCTGCTCCCTCTTCAACTATTCCTCTGCTAACCTCCTTTCCTCAAGCATTTGATCCCTTTGTTTTTCCAAGTGCTTGAGCTTCTCCCATGCCTCTTTTTATTTTTGTTGTTGCTTGGCCAGCTCTTCAACATATTTTTCCTTTTGTAAGTGTTCCTCTTCTTCATTTTTCTTATAGGCCTCTTCAAAAAATTTAAATTTAGCCTCAAGGGCTTCTTTTTCTCTTCCTTGTATAGCCTTTTCTTCTTCAAGATCATGAACCTTTTGCAGCATTTCCAACTTGCCATTTTCTTCCTTTATTCTGAGCTCCTTCTCCTTTTGTTGTTGTTACTTCGCCAACTCATCAACCTTTTGTTTAGCCTCTAATTGTTGTTTCTGGATTAATGCATTAGCTTGGGCTTTTGCATCTATCTCCTTTTTGTTGGCTAATGCCTTAGTTTGTGCCCTGACTTCTAATTCCTATTTTTTTTCTAATTCTTCAACTTGTGCTTTGGCATTCGATTCTCTCTTAGCCTCCTCAAACAACTTCCATTGGTCTTATTCCATTAATACATGTTCAATCTCTACATTCTCAGTCTCATCAAGAGGTGTCTCAAAATGTGTTTCTTTATCCGACAGAGTATCTTCAGAATTTGTTTCTATGTCATGAATCTGAACTTTGGGATCCTTTCCTTTTAAGGATTAATCTTCCTTGTGAAGAATTCCTCTAGGAATTTCTAAATTTGGTTTCTCTGTAAGAGATAGTCGAGTAGATGACTCACCTAAAATTGATGTTGAAGACCCAATCCCTGTTGGGATTTCATCCTCTTGTGTTTCAGGTAGATCTTGAGCAAGAACTTCAAGTTCAAATTCTTCTATATTAGGAGGGAAGAACTCCAAGGGCTCCTTAGGAGGCATTATTCTTTTTGTCTTCTTATACCCTTGAGTGGTACTTTCACCTTTCCTCTTCTTGGAATTTTGATCATCAAGTTCCTTGGTTCTTAGCACAACCCATTGGATGCTTCTATCCAACACCGACCTTGCTATGTGTTTGATATCTATGGAATACTTTGCACCCCAATCTACAGGATCTAAGTTTTTGGTACCTATATTTTTTGCATCATATTGGGGATCCAAAACCACCCCATCATCTGATAACATTTTAGGAATGTCCACCTTCACACCATACTCCACCATGAGTGGGATAGGAAACCTTTCATAATTTATTTTCCTCAAGTCATACTCATCTTGAAGATCACTCCATATTTTCTCCAATAGATTGAAGTGTTTGTCAAAAAAAGAAGCAAGCAAAGCATTCGTCTTCTTTTTAGGATCATCATGCTTTGTATCAGTATACAAGCCCAACTTCAGGTGCATCAATTCATTGCAAACTACCTTGGCTCCCACAAGGTGTGGGCAACTATATTCACCCAACTTCATGGGAAACTTATGACAACTAGGCTTATGCTTTATACCAAATTTGGAACTGACCACTGAGGCCTAATAAATGAATTCCATGAAAATAATCCTATTACTAGAACATCTAGGAAGTAGGTGAGGGTCACCATCAAATCTGACCAGTTTGAAATAAGTAAACTTGGGGTATTGGATAAACCAACATCCCCACCTTTTTATGAATGCTATGACCTCCTGACTCAATCTATATCTTGCATTTCCTATGAGTTGGTTAATAATGACATATAGAAATGCATCATTAACCCTTCTATAATGTAGTTCCAAATTCTGCAAGGTGAGCTAATCATAATGATTCCATACCTTATTCTATCCATCAACATCTCCTAAAATCCCCACTCTATTTAACCCAAGAAAGATACATCTTCTCGTTGCTGCATAATTCACAAAAGAGGTCATGAAGAAACTTTCGGTTTCCCTCACTCTAATCATTTGGTTGTGTTTGCATTCAAACACAATCATAGGCCAAGAAAATTGTTGCCTGCCATTCAGGATAGTCTTAATGAATGGACACATCCATTCCTTAAAGTGAAAGGCATCTCTTTTCCCAAACACTCTGGATAGCGTCATTATGATGTCCCCAATCTCCTTGTAGAATTATGTCCTTTTAGGCTGATCCAGAATCTTAACTAGAGACCTTTTTGTCAGATCTTAGCCATCTCTTGTTCAAATGAATTTTTTTAGCCTCCTTATTATTACTATATATTTTGAAGGCATCTACCTCATTGAGTTGCTTAGGATCCTGTGGAGTGGGTACATTGAACATGAACTGAAACATTTGTAGAGTTAGATCAATAATAATATTGCCCTGTGAATCCACACACTATATGGTAGTAGGATTATAGGCTCCAGAGATTGTCATTATTAATTAAGGAAATTGGATTGATAGAGGAAATATAGTAACATGCGCCAAACCAGATTCAAAAATTCTTTGGGTCCTCCCTATTACCCTTTCAAAAAATGTTTCCAAGTACAACTCCTCACAATAGAATGGGCCCAGGTTGGTATTAGTTATATCTGCCCAATAAGAATCCACCTTACTAGCAATGATGGTAGCACCCTGATGCTTATACTTCAAGGTATAAGGGAGTTGTTCCAGCTTAATATTTTTAGGCTTTTCTCTTGGTTTTGAAGTCTCTATAGGTTGGCTCCTTTGAGAAGCCTCACACGATGCTCCTCAAATTTCTTAATTTATGCAACGAAACCCAACATTAGATCCATAAGAAGTATATAAAAACTAGGTTAGGTATCTCACTTTACATGCATTTTCTTCATAATTATCCATCATCACATACTCACTGGAGGCGGGACCAAGAAAAATAAACTCCTAGACAACTTTAAAGGAGTGCTAGGGGCTGGATTGGAATGAACATTGTACTTAAAACAAACCACCTTCCGGGATCAAAACTAGAGTGAGAATGTTCATCAGGGTCGGGATTGGAATTAAAACTAGACTCGACACATGAAGAAGTTCCAAATTTATATCCCATTCCGCTTTTGCTTCCGCCAGAGTGAAAGACTTTTGATAGCTCATAATTCATCGGAAGTGGGCTCGGGAATGGATCCAACATGAAGTCATCATTAGAAGCTTCACGAATTTCATTACGACTTTAGCACAAGGTCACTAGATAATAAAAGGAGGCTTAAAGTAATAGTACAAAGCTATCCCCATATGACCAAGGGGGAAACCAGTGACTAGGGCACAACTTTAAATATAGTCATAGACACACAAAACCCTAGTTTATTAAAATCGCTAAATTGAGAAATTAGGGAATCCATTAACCTTACTTAAAATCAATGAGTCGACACATGAAAAGGACATGCAGGAAAATCAATGGATCAAAGACCACCATGAAACCATGTAGAAGATGAACACGACACCCTAAAACCTAGGGCACAATGGTACAAATGCAAGAAGCGTGAAAATGACTGTTTTAACGAAAAAACAAATGAGAAAATGAAAAAGAACAAGCAAAACAAAAATAGAGAAAAGAACTGAAGATGAAGAAAACAAAACAAGATAAACAAAAAGAAAATCAAAGCAAAGAAAACTAGGATTCAAAAGAAAAAGATGCGAACCTAGAGAAGAATGATAGACCAAAAAAACACAATGAAAGCAACAAAGGAAACAAAGAAAAGAAACCCTACCTTGAAATGCATTCCAATCGGACGGCTCTCGATGTGAATCCTCATGCAAATGATTCACCTCCAATGAAATTATGCTTCTCTTGTTCTTTCTGAGCTCTAGTTTGTTATAACTACTCACAATGGTAATAAAAAGCAGTAAATGAACCCTAATTAAAGTTAAAAAATGATCCCACATGTGTAAAAAGTTCTGCAATAAATACCATAAATGCAGTAGGTCAGAAGCGGAATCGCGGTGAGAATAGGCAAAAAATCCATCACACAACCGAACTAAAGACAATAAGCAACAAGAAAGAAAGGTGGGAGTGGAAGCGGAATGAGAACCAGGTTTGGAAACTTTGTGCAAGTTTCGAGTTTGGTTCTGATTCCAGTTTTGGTCTCGACAACGATGAAAAAAGAAAGAAACAAACAAACAAAAGAAGGCATCAAGATCGAGACAAGGTAAACAAAATCAATCCCAAGTCAAAACAAACAAATGACAAAAGTGGAGGTAGAGGTGGGAAAGAAACAAAGTTTGGAACTTTGTATAAATCTCTAACTTAATATCCATTCTAGTTCCGGTCCCGTGAAAGGAAAAAAAGATAGACCGAAGAAACAAACAAAGAGACAAACATGACCAAAATTGGGAAGGAGTTAGGGAATGAAACTCAAAATGAGTTTCAAATCCATTTTCAGTTCCAATTTTGTTTCCAACAGAACAAAAGGAACAAAAAAAAAGTATTGGAAGAAAGAACAACTCCAAACTTTGTTAAAAAATACCCAAGGACAAAAACAAAACAAGAGAACAAAAAGGGGAACCCATTTTGACTAAGGAAAATATGGGGTGGTTATGCAAGGCATAACAAGTGGTTTCTTGGTTTAATATATACAAGGGTTTAGGGTTTTATGATACTAGGTGGGTTTTACTTGGCACATTTCGTTTATCCTAAAATATTTGTCTTTTGGTCTAATATCCCATTGACTCGCTATGGTCGATCCACAATCAGTTTAAAATAACTTAAGGCCTTTGTATCCATGTATTGACTAGCCCTTTATACCTAGGGTTTCCCCATTTTCTCGTTGCATAGTAGGATCAATGAGAACACCATTAATGATACTCATTAAATCGAGTAGAAATATAAGGAGGTCCATGATCCCTTGTTAAGAGAAAAAAAATTGTAGAAAAGGATATGGTAGGTATGGTGAAATCATTAATTGGAAATAATAAATGGAAATATAAACCATAACCACCATTTGTTTCATTTTTCTTTCAAAATCTATAAAAAATAAAGCACCCATTAAACAAAGTTAGAAGAATGCATAGGAAAATAATTGTTATAGATTTAGAGATTCTAGTTCATCTTGGAAACCAATTTATTAATACTTTTTTTATTTTCACACATTTGGATGTTATTGGAATCAATGTGGTCTTACAAAAAATGGTGAAGATACATACATCTCTTTGTATCATGGCCTGTGACATAGTGAAACTAGTATAAATTTTTTAGATCATACTAAGATAGATAAGGTTGATCAATTGGAAGATTTTGATTTTAGTAAGATAAATAAACTTATCCTTTGACAATTTCTATATGATACTATACAAAGAATCAAATAATTTTATGAATTATATACACCTCTAGTACTACAATTGAAACTTCATAATCCCTTAGTACAATAATGATTCTTGTTTTTTTGGTTGTAAGGTTCATTTATTATGTAATTTATGGAAGAATATGCACCACCCTAATTATTACAGTGGGTCAATGCGGTAGAGATTGTTAGTTGTTTTTTAAGAACCAAGTTGGTATTTAGAATTACCTATGGACTTTACCATTTCCAATAATTAGTAATCTAAAGGGATTGGCCAACGAACGAGTAAAAGTTGCAAAAATTTCACTCTTACACTTTGGGTTGTGTGAAACCCGAGAGGTTGATCCCACAATGTATACTCAAGAGTTTATGTGACTAATATTTAAAAACATTGTAAACAGAAAATAGTTCTCATATAAACACTCAAAAACATAGTATATCGAAAAGGTTGGCAACTCTTTCAACAATGTACTACAATTGGAGCATGAGAACGATGAAACTCAAAATAACTACAATGGTAACTCATCTGAAAATTTTGTAAATAAAAAGTGATTTTCTGATGAAATGACCCAAAAAGTGAATTACAAACATTTTACCTAAACCAATTCCTTATCCCAAACATAGAGTCAATATTAACCTATGCAACCTGATAAAAATTCTTCACATAGCAACATAGAAGCTTCAAAAAACACTCCATTATAGCATTCACATATTACTTTCTCTACCACCACTTCTTACAGATATCCTAGCACATAATTCATATGAATCAACAACTTCACTCAAGCACTTACAATACTTCCTTGAATTAACTAGCAAGAATGAAATCATACACCCACTAGAAAAAAATGGAGATGAACAAGATAATCCTTGATTATATTATTCATAACTCATAGAACACATACAAAGGAGAGAAACTAGCCATGAAATTAGCACCATTCTGCATCATATTTTCTATCTTGTTATCAAAATTACAAACGCAACTACAAACTCATAACCTAAGAAAAAAATTAAAATATGCTTTGTATTCCTTTTATAATTCATTGTGTCAAATGAAATATAATGAACCCTATTTTATGGCCTTGAATTCCTTCTTATAAACAAAATAGAAAAACAATTCTTGAACTAGAAAGCACACATGCCATTATTCTATTGGACCACGGCAACATATATTCCTTTTATAATTACACTCGAGCTCTTAGATGGTGGGAATAAACATGAGGAAAGAGTATTCTTCATTTTTTGTTGGAGATCGGGTCCCACCATCAAAAGGCATCTTTTTTTTGTTACAACAACTTCAAAATATCTTCCACACACTCAAAAACTATTCTCCACAAGAAAACCCAGTCACTAAAATTTAAAAATTATGAAAGAAAATAAAGATACGAAACTAATTTATCCACATCAACATTTCTGCCACCATTTTTAATGTTGAGGAGAGAACAATATTTTTTAATACTTGGACAAAAGCCTAATCTTCACTATTTTCAGGCTATGCATTGTTACTCTCCTATCTGTTATTCATCATATCCATTATCATCTCTTTACAAGCTCACTCAATATACTTTTCTAGCTAGGCGATGTACTCATCTTCAGTTGGCCATTTTGCGTTTAGTAGTTTCTACACCTTTACATTGTGTTAAGTGTATCTAGCATCAATTAAGGCTTTGGCCTCTTTGACAAAATTATCCATTCTTGTTTCAATCTCCACCATTATATCGACACGTGGATTCAGCATAGTGTAACCACTTATGGTCAATGACATCTTAGCCGATGTGAGTATCTCTCCCAAATCATTCCTCCATTCATTAAACTACTTTAACTCACTTTTTTGATTCAATATCTCAGGCATATGATGCTCCTTTATTTTTTTGAATACTTTTAGCTTGTTCTGGAGCTACATCCGTAGCTTCCCATGAAAATTTCTTATCTCATTCACTAGGTCAATAAATTGTAATATTTTTGGGATATTTGTAGGTGTCTCAGGATCCTCTTCGATTTTAGGTATCATTTATTTTAAAGCACCTACTCTAGTACTCCATTTTCTCCGTTCATTCTTGAACACTTCCTAAACCTGCAAATAATTTATGTTTGCTTCATGGATTCTCATATAAGAAACCCATACATCATCAGCCTCATTGACCAATTTGGTCACTCTATGTTTCAATACATCTTCAAAAATGTCATTTTCCACCTTAACAATCTCAATTTTGGTTTTTTTGACATTGTCCTTTTCTCTCTTTAACTAATAATTTCAATCATTGATTCTTAAGGCCAAGGTCTCCCTATCTTGTGTAGATAAATCAAAAGAAGAAGATGAAGGGAAAGGGATTGTCCTTACTGACTGGCTAGGCTAAAAAGTGGCTCTAATCTTGTTTATTTCATCTAAGGCTTTATTATATTCCTTCACCAAGGAATCATACATCTTTTGAGAAATTTTTGTTATGTCTACACTGAGCATTGTGCCATGAGCAGTTAATTGAGCTTCCCAGACATGTGTTATGTCTGTGGCCCTCTTCAAGTGGCCTAACAAACTTATTATTTTTTAGTATTGGGTGCCATGGACCATATTACAAGAGTATGCAACTTTGGACTATATCCAGATCCAAACTCCATGTTTTCAATCTACTCCTCAGATATAGAAGCCTGAGGATCTCTTCTTATTGTATCAAGTGCAATAGCTAAGGTGATAGTGCACCCTAGTAGTAACATTATTCCACTATCTAAAAAAATAATCCTAGCTTCATTTGGAGTGAAAGCTATAATCTCAAACATAATATTTTCCTCCTTTTCCTTCTCAACCTCTTCTTGTTGAGAAGGATCAACACTAGCCCTATCTTGTTCAAGCCTCTCCTTTATTTCCTAGCTCCTTTGATGCACCATGAATTCCTTAAATTCCTTAGATTGCACAAAATCATCATTTTCAAGGAATTAATTACAATCCTTGATCCTAGGATCATCATCATTCTTTTCATCATACTACCATTGGATCATCCTATATTGAGGAACCTTAGAATCAAGAGTATCTTCGGTATTAGGGGGAGGGAATTTCTTCTTCACCTCCCCATCATCAAGCACATGCTTGCCCATTTTTTTTACCTCAATCACTTGGAAACACTCTTCTTGCACATCTGTAGATTGCTCTGGAATATCCATAGCCCGAGGGTGTTTTTCTAAGAGAGCTTGTGCTCTCTTAGTAGCCTCCATTACCTTTGCCTTGAAATCACCATTTTGGTAATCCCTCAGCTTTGCAAAAGATCTTTCTAAATGATTTTCAGTTACATCATAAGGACTTACATAGAAGGCATTGTTCTTCATAATACTCTCTTCAATATCCATTATGGATGTCCATTCCCTCTTTTTAGATATAACAACCTCATTACTTGTCAAGTACCTCAATACATCATCTATGTACAAGAACCAATGATAGATCCTAGATAATTTTTTCTCCCTTCTCTTTGCAAAAAATAATCCCTCAAGGTCAAAAACTCTAACCTCATAAATAGGTAACCTGAGGTTATTTACCATGATTCCAAATTTTTCATACCCTTCCTGGGCAGTAACTACAAAGTAAGCAAAAGAGAATTGAGGATTTACCACAATACCCTTCCTAGGATTTCTGAACATTTCAAAATCCATAAAATGAATTTTCCACATCAACTCCATAAATTCCAATCGGTCCAAGACATACACGGTAAAGTGGTATGGTGCTACCTTTGATCCATAAGCTCTGATCAGAGTCTACTCTGAGTGCAGAAACCAATCTGCCTAGTTATGCTACTTATGTAACCCTCTCACCTCCTTTAGATGCATAATATTTCTAATTGTTGGAGAAAACCTATGAATAGGTCCTACACCCAAACTCTCTAGAATACCAAACTTGATAACATTAGAAAGCATTAAATAATTGGAATTGGGATAATCCTGGTCCCAAATATGTGTCCACATTTGGATAGGAAAAACATTATTCTCATTGTCCCTCAATCTTAATTTCAACCCCCTTTACAAGTTACACTCACCTTCAAATAAAATCATATGCATTAATAGAGAATAATGTGGGAAATGTAGAGGAATAACCACCTTCTTTAGATTGATGAAATCCTAATGCATTTGTTCCACAAAAAAAGCAACATAATCAAAACTAGTGTTCTAATTATGGCCCTATATATCCATTCCCATTACCAATAGATAAGGGGATATCCTTGCCTCAAAACTTTAAGCTAGAACCTAATTCAGGCAGTAATATGTATTGTTAATATAATCCACAAATTATTCACAATCAAAGGGATCAATATTTATAGGGAGAAATCTCTCTATTTTTCTATGTGAAACAAGCAATCTATTTCTTTATGCAAATCCGTTATGCCCATATTCACCATATAGATCCATACGCTTGATTTTTATAGTGGAATAAGGATTCAACCCAAATATCTCTGCAATATTATCCCTTGTTACCTCAAGGACTACATCTTCATTTTCATTCTTTATTTTTCTGTCAGTGGGATCATAATGCTTGTCCAACTCCAAAATTAAATCCACCTCTACAAAAAAATTAGGTACCACCAGTATTCCATGTTTTAGCCACCATAAGTAACATGCCAGCTTCTTAGAATGCCTCCTATTAAAAGAATATGAGCCACTCTAAGCTTGAGCGAACTCTCCTATTTCACCAACATTTTCAATTAGTCTTATTAGCACAACAACTTGGCCCATGGGTCTCTTACCAATATATGACCCACCCTCTTTTACTTCTCTAGAGGCACCTTCCATGAATCTCCCTTGAATTTTCTTTGCACTTCTTGACATTGTGGATACAACAGGGGTACTTGGTGTAGGGTTTGACGTTGTAGATGACTTCGACTTAATCATAGATGAAACATCCTAGGTTTTGAGCCTTTTAACTCTTTTCTATTTTAGATTCCTCTCTAGCCTAATGCTGGATTCACTAGGCTTTGATTCTCTCATATTTGCAATGTGGTAGGAATAGGGTTCATAATTTATTGAGAAAAATACTCCCAAACCTTATACAGTATATATCACCCCAATTGAAGATTCTTAATTGAATAAAATATAAGAAAATTATCTCCCAAATTCCCTACTATAATTAAGAATAGCACAATTTAACACTTTTTTCATGAAGAGATACAACAATTTTCTTACTCAAGTGAATAACTGATACTAATGTTGCTTGTAATTCCTTGTTGGAGTTCTCTGCACCATTTCTTCAGCTTTTGGTTTTCTTCTCCACTCTTGAGCAGTTCCACATGTGTAGGAAACAAGCTAATCACCCTCATTATGGCCGGCAAATGGAACGTATTAGCATTAATGTTTGATAAAAATCTTGCATGAGTGAACTAACACTTAGTTATTCATATTGAAAACTTGGCTATTGATCATTTTGTTTTAAAACACCATCAATAGTTTTCCTCCACCTCATTGCTTTGTTTTATGCCTTAAATGACATCCTCAAGATGTTGTCACATTGTCTTTCATCTGGAAGCCATCGCTCATTGGTAATACATTTCACCTCCTACAAGTTCTATCAGTGTTGTGAGTATCCACATGATGAGATCTCAGGAATTGAAATTAAGGCCCACTCTTGATCATGTTCCCCTCCCATCACATATCACATATTCGTGCTTTGAATTCTAGATTACATAGGCAATGGGAGATAAGGCAATAGAACAAGATTAGGACACATGCACCCACATGAAATGAAAGGCACAAGATACATCGCTCACAAGAGAAATTCAAATTAGTGAAATAAAGTTTGAACAAATGACCTCATCGCTCATTGCTATTTTGAAAGTCAAATATTGGAATGAATCCATGATGAGAGATAGGAGAAAATACAAAGAGCACCAAGGGTAAACGCTTATCATTAATCCACATTACAAAACTCATTAGCAATTGGCGATAAAAGAGATGCTAGTGATAAAACACATAAAAAGTGTATCATGCATTGCTAATGCAACATTGAGTATTCAAAACTTATCCGTGATGCGCAAAACAAAGGAGACAACACTCATCGCTCATCGCTCTTTTTAATTTACACTTCTAAATCTATCTGTGATGAGTGATAAAGAAGACAATAAGCGAGACTTAAGTGAAGAAATTTAGCATATTCCCATGAGTTGTTTTGAAAAGGGGAACTATCAAGGATGACGTATAAAAAGGCCTCAAATGACTTTAAAACATATTTTTTCAAAGGATGTTAAGGAAAAATAAGGTCAATTTCTTAACCATATAAAATACAATGATTTCAGACCTAGGCATGAGGGGTTGGTTACTCCATGATCTCTAATGACATAAGCTGTTTTAACATGACCGAGGATGGGAAATAGGAGGTCAATGATGAATTAGAGCTTTGACAAGGATGAAAGATTGAGGGTTACTTAGGAAGGATCTTAGATAACATAAAACCCTAGAACAATGGAGACAAGCAAAACCCTAAGCCCCTAGGGTGGATTTATCAAACAAATTGTAGGATGATAAATGGAACCAAAACAATACTCAATGGTTCCATTAGTGGCTTTGATTGGGGATGCATGCCTCTCATAGGCATGGTGAGATCTTAGAATCTCAGGTTGAAGCATACCAACCAAAATAGAGTGAATCAAAAACCTAAGGAACTACCCATACCAAGTAGCAAGACCAAACCATAAACAACCAAAGCAAACACACCTATATACAAAATGTACAAAACCTACAATGTACATGGAATAAAACATACTTAGGAGAATTATGGTTTCAAGAACTGTCCATGTATTGGTAGTTCAAGAAATTCACCTGCAAGCATTAGAGGAAGTACAAATCCTCCCCATGTGTACTAGCTATCAGATAAGTTCCTAACCATAATGCCTCAAAATTTCCATGCTTACCCTTATCCCGAGCCCTCACATTCCAAACTAGTACCATACTATTCACTTCAATTTTTTTGGGAGAATCTCTCTTGTTATGCAAGTGTTTAACCTACAACTACATCTTTGCATTCTTGGCATGAGCTTATCTTCTATTTTCATCTAGTTGCACCAAATTATCAATTTTATGCTGCATATTATCACAAACATCCTCATCATATTCTTGCACAAAATTATACATTTTTAGCAAGTTATTTTGTGGTAACCTAGCATCCAAACCATACACCAAAGTAAATGATGAATTCGTAGTAGCCTTCTTCACAATAACCATATCTGCCCAAAGTGCCAACTTCAACTTTGAGTCCCAAGCTTTCTTATTTTTCTCTATCACTCTTTTGATGATTTTCATCAATCTCTTATTAATAGACCCAGCTTGACAATTTCCTTGAGGATGGTAAGGTGAAAAATAATAAATTTATATGCCATGTTTACCACAAAAGTATTTGAGCTCCTCTGATCTAAAACACATAGCATTGTCTAAAATGATCTTTTATGGGACTCCAAACCTGATCAGGATATTGTTCATTAGGAAGTCCACTATTACTTTTCTCATTGCCTTCCTTATGGGTATTTCTTCCACCCATTTAGTGAAATAGTCAATGGGAACAAGAATCCATGAGTGCCCTCCACTAGACTTCTCTGGTATTTCACCAATAAAATCAATTCCCCATTGTTGAAAAGGGGCCTAATTAGAAATAGGCCTAAGTGGAAAATTCCCTACAAATTTTAGTTTTCCTGCAAATCTCTAGCAAGCATCACAAGTCTTAATAAACTTGTGGGCATCCTTAAAAATAGTGGTCCACTAGAATCCTGCCCTCAAGATCTTATGAGCAATGGTCGTTTCCATATAATGACCACCACATATTTCATTATGCATTTCCTACAAGAGTTATAATTCTTGCTTTCTATCCACACATTTGAGCAACACGCCATCTGGGTTTCTCCACCACAACTCATTATCAATAATCACATACTTAATGGCATGCAATTTTAATGTTCTCTTTCCATTATCAACCATATCTATAGGACATTACAAAGTCTGTAAATATTGGACAATCCTTCTATACCACCCAAATGTTTGCATGTCACAAATAGGTGAAAAATCAATAGTATCTATTTGATTTATCTAATTAGTTTCCAAATTAGTCTTTGCCATAAATTTAGCTAGGCATTGTCCCCTAACTAACTTGGTGATTTGGACATCAATATTGAATTATTTGACCCTATTGATCCATCTACACCCTTTGCCTTTAGTTTCCTGCTAAGTGAAGATGCTTTGACTAGAATGTTAGCCTGCTTTTCAATCATATCATATTTAAGCTTTGCAACCTGTAAATATTTTCTAAAGAATACAATGGGCTATTCAAATCCCTCATCATTTTTCTATAGTAAGACATCAACAATAGTATGGAAAGAATCAAATGAGAAAATATGCATAGGCTTGGAAAATTTAGGATACTTTGAAACTAGAGCCTCCTTGATAGCTTATTTAATGCTCTTGAAGGCCTGACTAGGATCTTCACTGCAAACCATATTTTCTCCCTTCTTCAACATCTTGGAGATGGGTCTTTTAATTTCTACAAAGTTGGTTACAAATCTCCTCAAGAAGTTGATCTATCCAAAGAATGATTGAATTCCTATAACAATATTTGGTTGAGGGATCTTATCTATGGCTTCTACTCTTTCAGTTTCAATCCTCACTTCTTCCTTAGACACAATGTGCCCCAAACAATTTCCTTCAGTAACCCCAAAGGCACATTTTTTTAGATTCAATGAGATCCCATACTCTAGAGCCTTGATAAATACCTTCTCTAAGTGTGTGCAATGATCTTCCTCTTTCTTGGAGTGGACTTTCAAGTCATCCTGATAGATAGCCATGAACAAATCTATAAAATAAGAAAAGGCTACATCCATAGCCCTTTGGAAAGTGGCACCTACATTAGTTAATCCAAATGGAATCCTTACATATACATAAGTATCCCATGGAGTAGCAAATGTAGTCTTGTACTGATCAGACTCCTTTAGCTTCACTTGGTTGTATCCAAAAAAAACCATCCATCATAGACAACAGTTCACAACCAGTCACCTTTTGCAACATGGCTTCCATATTTGGTAGAGGATAGTTGTCCTTTAATGATGATATGTTTAGATTTATAAAATCCACACATACACTTATATCACCATTCTTTTTTCTAACTAGCACCATATTAGACACCCATGAAGAGTTCCTAATAGGTTTTATGATACCAACATTTCTTAGCTTCATCAGTTCTTCCTGCATCTTAAGAGCTAAGGTGGGATTAATTGGTCTTTGCTTTTACCTAAAAGGCTTAGCATATTCTTTTAGAGGAATCTCATGCTGAAATAATTCCTCTCTATATTCTTTCAGGCCATTGTATGACTAGGAAAAGACATGTCTATATTTTCTTAGTAAGGAGACCAACATTGCCTTAACCTTAGGTTTCATTTTCTTTCCTACATATACTTTATTAGGGGAGTTTTTCAATCCCCAAATTCACCTCTTCTAGATCCTTTGGATGGGCAGTAGTTGTTTTAACCTTGCTCTTATCTTGGTTGTCAAAGACCCTTTCTAGTGCTACAAGGCCCTTGGGGATTTTTTTTGTCTTCAATTGGATTATCTCTTTATAAAAAAATGTATCCTTACCATATATTTTTTCCACAAGCACCCCAAAATAAATCTCCTAACCTTCATATTCATCTACACGTCTCAAAAATTCTAGAATATCTTCATCGTCATTGAAAACCTGCCAATTATGCACATTGTTAGGAATTGATGGCCTTGCTTGTATCTCAACCTTAGAGATACCTGCAAAAGTTATATCATTTGGTCTTAAGGCAATATTGGCAAGTAAATCTACCACTTTGTTCTATCCTCTCTTCATCCAGTTGATTCCAAAAGAGTTAAACTGCTCTATGGAATCCTAGACAACATTTCTATATTGTTTCATCAGTCTATTGTTTTTGCAAGCATATCTGACTCTTACTTGGGATATCACTAGCTTAGAATCACAAATTACCATCAAATTTTTTATCCCATGTTTCTCAACCAGCCTTATTCCAAGTAACAATGCTTCATATTTTTCCATATGATTTGTGTAGACAAAAGATAAAGTGAAAGAAAACTTGTATGTTTTTCCAGTAGGCGACACCATCAATATTCTAGCACTAGATGCTTCCTTGGAGCTTGCACCATCAAAATTAATTTTCCATAATCCATCCTTTTTAGATAACCTTATTACTTCATTATCTATAGGTGTAGGGCACCTATCAATTTCTCTTGGAACTTCTTCCACCTTGAAGTAACTGATATCAGTATCTATAAAAAATATCGTTTCATCTTCAGGAGCATACTCTAGCATATGTGGCCCCTTTGGTTCTTGTACCACTTGGACATCCTTACCATCAATAGGAAAGGTGATATAAGACCTGTCACACTACATACTACCTCCCATTGAAGAAATCCATTTTTTAGATAGCAACATTCCATAATTAGGTGGGATATCTACTACCACAACACTCATCTTAAACTCTTTCTCTAGATATGCTGCCAATCTGTAAGGGAGCTCATTAATTACATTGGTAATAGGTAATTCTCTTGAATCCATAGCATATAAATTACCATGAGTGCTATCAAATTTCATTCCTAATGCCTCCATGATCTTGGCTAGCATAATATTGTTGGATGCTCCATAGTCAATAATACAATATTTTAGAAAATTTCCCTCAACAATCAGTGTGAGAAAGAATGGGTCTATCTTCCTAAGGCAAGCTATTACTGAGTTTCCTAGAAAAATATGAGGGATCTCGATAATCACTCCCTCTACTTATTTATATCTCTTTTCCTTTCACTCACTTTGGGTGGAGTGGGGACCACTAATTTAGCATAGGTTATAGTAGCACCATTGGTAAGGGCTTCTGCATTTTATTTGTGTTCATCAATCCTCATCATCTCAAGAAGAGGAAAATAGACTTATATTTGGCTAATTAATTGAAACATATCTACATGAGTGTACTTAGGTAATTCAATCAGGAGCATACATTGTTTTGTATTTCTTTCCTTATGTTGATTTTTGGTCATCTCAACTTTAGGCTTGACATCTTTTCTCATAGCTTCATGATTTTTCCTCAATGTCTTTGTCTTAACAATAGGGGTCTTAATCTCTCCCTCTATTTTTGGTTTATCAACCTTTTTAGCCCAAATCTTATCTCACTTGCCCTCCTTAGCTTTGACTACTACTACCTTACCATCAGAATTTTTCTCTTTTCCTTTGATATTTTGCTCCTTAATGAAAAGGCTAGTAGGATTACCTTGTTCAGCATCAACTATCCTATTCCTTAAGTCATATGAGCTTTTGGCTTGAGCAGCCAAAGCCACTGTATATCTTGCAATGTCTTCATCTAAAGGTCTTCTCAAGGACACACCATCTTCAATTGCTTCCAAATAATATACATCATTATCACTATCTATATCCTCATCCGAGAAGACTTGTTGGTGATATGTACTAGAAATTATCCTTTGGTCATCTACATCCATTTCATCTCTATGTGAGATGAGCATTCATTTTCAACAAAATTAGAATAATCCATAATCATAAGTACATCAATATATCTTCCTCACTTGGCTAGTCACAATTGTCAAGTACATCTTCATCAACTTCAACCATCCATGAAAATACACATTGATGAGGAGAATGTGGCATTTGACAAACCATACACTAGGGAGTTTCATCAGTAAAATTCCCTAAATTATTTTGAAAAGGATTCAAAGGAACCTTATTTTGAGTATTTCTTTGGTTGTTAGGGATGGACTTCCCATTATACCAGTTGGTATTATATGGATGATCCTACAACCAAGGAGGTCTTTCATTCCTATGATACTTGTTTGATTGATCCTTATCTTTCTTTACAATCATGTCATTCATACTTTTCATGAAATTTCCAATCTTATCCTCAAGAGTACCTCCTTTAGCACCAAAATTTTTATCCTCCTTTTTTGGATTTATGAGGATCTTTACATCATCTCTTCTTCCAACTTTACCAGTTGCTCTACTGATGTTATCAATATGGATAACCACCTTATAAGCCTCCCTCAATGTCTGAGGATTCTTATCTAGTAAGCAGTAGCTCATCTTTTCATCAAAGGCATTGCAATAGTTCACCAAACACACATTATCATTCAATTGTAAATGGGGAGGCAATATTTTCATAGCCTTTAGGAACCTCATATTAAAATCATTGATAGACTCATTTGAACCTTTATCAATGTTATTAAATTGATTCAAGAAATACCTTGAATCTATCTTATCACCATATTTCTCTCTAAAGAGCCTTTTAAATTCTTCCCAAGAGCCAATACTCTTAGCAGGTAAACTTCTATACCATTTCTCAGGCATAATCAATAATTGATTGCATAAAACAATTCATCATTACATCCTCCGCTTCTACCTCAAATTCATTTATGACATTGGTGAAGGCTTTGAGATGGTCTTCACCACTCACAACATTATTTCCAAAAAATCAAACTAAAGTAGGTCTAAAATCCTCAAGAAATGGGTTAGGATAGCCAAGTATTCTAGCAAAGCATAACTTCTAGTATCTCTCTACTTGTAGTGGTCTTCTAGTGTTTCTATCCCTATGCACATTTCTTGAATCATCATCCTTTTGGTTGCTAGATTGATTTATATCCTTACCTTTTCCATCTCCATTGTTACCACCTCTCTTTTTTCCTTCATCATCTTCAAAATATGAATTCTTATTCTTTTTCTTTTCTCCACCGCCACCACCCTGATCTCCACCACCACTTCCCCTAGAAATATGCCCTACAAAATTATTCTTATGTGATTCACTATCAGTATGTTCAGAGGTTGAAGCCTCTGGAGTTGGTGTGGAGATCTTAAGAAAGGAAATCTTCCTAGCTATTTTAACATTAGCAGCTTCTATTTCTGCTTTCTTCAACTCCTCTTATAGTTTATAATTTTCTAACTGTAGCTTCAAGATCTCGAGATTTGGGGGTGCAGTGGATAGAGTAGGATCAATTTTAACATTCTTGGTGGGGGTGTTAATGGATGAAGTATGGTTATTGGTATTAAAAGTATTGAAGGTAGTCTTCTTTGTCTGATCAATGGGTTTCTTCCCATGATTTGTAAATGATGATTTCTTAATAGTAGAGAAAGGATAAAAGGCTTTGGTAGTTGTAAAAAATGTTGTATAGGTATTAGTAGAAGAGGTTCCCATTTGGACTATTACTTTAGTAATTTCAAGGGTAATGCTAGCAACTAGTTTAGAGACATTTTCAGCGAAGGCCTTCTGCCTAGCATCATCTTCTCTCATCTTCTTTATTTTTTGTTTTCGAGCATCCCTCTCAAGTTAGTTAGCTCTAATTATATATTCCTTCTCTTTCAACCCCTTTAGTCTATTCTCTTCTTCTTCCTTAAGCCTAAGTTCTTTCTCTTCTAAGGCTTGCATGTCTTTTTCTATGTCTTCATTATCCAAAGCATCTCCAATTTCACTTGGCACATGAGTATAGTAGGTCTGATCAATTGGGTCTTCCTCAAGGGATAGGTGCACTTATACATTAGGAGATTCACCTCTTGGTTTGAAATTACTTCTATTAAAAATACATCTAACTCCAAGGGTTAAAGGTTCTTAAAAATTCTTATCCTTATTCCAAAATCCCCATCCATCCTCTTATCTTGAGATGTCAAGTTCATTATAAAACACTTGATCAATAGGAAAAATTCCATGATCTATCCTAAAAAATTCAACTTATGTGCCTCTTCATGGATACTTGCACTATTTACTTCATTATTAAAAGTCAAAGATGCTTCAACAAGGGATTCAACAGACTTACCTGATTCAGTATTTTTCTTCACCCATGTTGGTTGCTTATCTTTTGTAAGCTCGAACTCTAGCCTTTCCTTAGGATGCTTATCTATGTAGCTCCTAGTCTTCTTCATGGTTTTAATTATGTCAAAATCCTTCTTCTCCCATTCTCTTTGAGAGCTTATCTTTTCTATGGTAAATGAGATTTTATAATCGCCACCCAGAATGCTAGGAAATAGAAATTGATTTTATTTTGACCTGATACTTGTAACCTCAAAAAAGAATCTAAACATAACTTGAAACAAAGTGAAATAAAGGACCAGAACTTGATGCATAAAACTGGACATGAATTTTGTACTAAAATTTTAAACCACTTATTCTTCAAATGGTGAAGAACAAGAAAGGACTTGACTTTGACTCTACTAGATCTAAACTAGAGACTTTGGACTTAGTAGTCCCTAGCAGAGTTGCTAATATATTGGTTATTTTTTAAGAACCAAGCTGGTCTTCATAATTACCTATGGAATTTTCCATTTCCAATAATTAGTAATCCAAAGGGATTGGCCAAATAACGAGTAAAAGCTGCAAAAATTTCACTTTTGCACTTTGGGCTCTGTGAAACCCAAGAGGGTGATCCCTTAAAGTATACTCAAGAGTTTATGCAACTAATACTTAAAAAAATTGTAAACAATAGATAGTTCTCATATAGCCACTCAAGAATATAGTATATTGAAAATGTTGGCAACTCTTTCAACAATGTACTACACTTGGAGCATGAGAACGATGAAACTCAACATAACTACAATGGTAACTCATTTGAAAAGTTTATAAATAAAAAGTGATTTTCTGAATTGAATTATGAATATTTTACATAAACCAGTATCTTATCTCAAACATAGAGTCAATATTAATCTATGCAACCTCATAAAAATTATTCACATAGCAACATATAAGCTTCAAAAAATAGTACATTACAACATTCCCATATTACTTTCTCATCCACCACTTCTTACAGATTTCCTAGCACACAATTCATATGAATCAACAACTTCACTTAAGCACTTACACTAATTCCTTAAATTAACTAGCAAGAATAAAATCATACACCCACTGGAAAACAATGGAGATGAACAAGATAATCCTTGATTATATTATTCATAACTCATAGAACACATACAAAGAACATAAATTGGCGATGAAATTAGCACCATTCTTCATCATATTTTCTATCTTGTTATCAAAATTACATATGCAACTATAGACTTAGAACCCAAGACAAAACTTAAAATATGCTCTATATTCCCTTTACAATTCACAATGTCAATTGCAGTACAATGAACCCTGCTTTCTGGCATTGAATTCCTTCTTATAGAAACGAAGGAGAAAAAAAAGCCTCAAACCATAAAGCACACATGTCATTATTCTATTGGACTGTGGTAACATATATTCCTTTTTTCAGTTACACTGGAGCTCTCAGATGGTGGGAATAAACATGAGGCAAGAGAATTCTTTATTTGTTGCTAGAGATCTAATCCCACAATCAAAAGGAATCTTTTGCTTGTTACAACAACTTCAAAATATCTTCCACATGCTCAAAAAGTGTTTTTCATAAGTAAACCCAGTCAACAAAATTTAAAAAGCACGAAAATGAAATAAAGATACAAATCTAATTTATCCACATCACCATTTATGCCACCATTTTTCATGTTGAGGAGAGAAAAATATCTTTTGTAATACTTTGACAAAGACCTAATCTACACTATTTTTCAGGCTATGCATTGTTGCTCTCATGTCTATTATTCATCATATCCATTATCGTCTCTTTACAAGCTCACTCAGTAAAATTTTCCAACCAGGTGATGTACTCAACTTCAATTGGCCATTTTGCATCCAATAGTTTCTTCACCTTTACATTGTGTTGCATGTATCTAGCATCAATTAAGAGTCTAGCCTCTTTGACAAAAGTATCCATTCTATCAACATGTGGATTCGACAAGGTGTAATCACTTACAATCAATGCCATCTTAGCTGATGTGAGCATCTCTCCCTAATCATTCCTCCATTCATTAAACTCCTTTAACTCACGTTTGTGATTCAATATCTTAAGAATATGATTCTCCTTGATTTCTTTGAATAATTCTAGCTTGTTCTAGAGCTGCATCCCTACCTTCCCATGAAAATTTGTTATATCATTCACTAGGTCAATAAAATGTAATATTTCAAGGATATTTGTAGGTGCCTCAGGATCCTCTTCCATTTTAGGTATTATTTCTTTTAAATCACCTACTCTAGTACTTTGTCTTCCCCATCCATTCTTGAAGGCTTCCTAAACTTTTGAATACTTTATGTTTGCTTCATGGATGCTCTTATAAGCAACCCATACATCATCAACCTTATTGACCAATTTTTTCACTCTATGTTTCAATACATCTTAAAAAATGTCATTTGTCACCTTAACAGTTTCAATTTTGGCTTTTTTGACATTTTCCTTTTTTCTCTTTAATTGCTTATTTAAATCATTGATTCTCATGCCCAAGGTCTCCTTGTCTTTTGTAGAAAATATAGAAGAAGAAGATGATGGAAAAGGTATTTTCCTTATTGACTGACTAGCCTGAACAATGACTCTCATCTTGTTTATTTCATTCAAGGAATCATACTTCTTCTGAGAAATTTGTGTTTTGTCTACACTGAGCATTGCACCATGAGTAGTTAATTGAGTTGCTTAAAGATGTGTTATATCTATGGCCCTCTTCACCACCATGGAACAAATGACCTCCTCAATTTTCCTAGTTACCTTATGCTTTTTAGTATTGGGTACCATGGACGAGATTGCAAGAATATGCAACTTCGGGCTATATCCAGATCCAAACATCCTATTTTCAATTTACTCCTTAGATATAGAAGCTTGAGGATCTCTTCTTATTGCATCAAGTGCAATAGCTGAGGTGATAGTGCACCCTGGTAGTAACATTATTCCACTATCTAAAATTTTTTTCCTAGCTTCATCTAGAGTGATAGTTGCAGTCTCAGCCATAATATTTTCCTCCTCTGCCTTCTCAGCCTCTTCTTGTTGAGAAGGATCAACATTAGCCATAGCTTGTTCAAGCCTTTCCTTTATTTCCCAGATCCTATGATGGACTATGAATTCCTTGAATTCCTTAGATTGCACAAACTCATCATTTGCAAGGAATTCATTAAATCCTTGATCCTAGGATCATCATCATTCTTTTCATCATTCTTCCATTCGATCGTCCTATATTGGGAAACCTTAGAATCAAGAGTATCTTCAGTATTAGGGGGAGGGAATTTATTCTCCACGTCCCCATCATTAGGCACATGTTCAACCATTTCTTCTACCTCAATCACTTTCACACCCTCTTCGTGCACATCGATAGGCTGCTTGAGAATATCCATAGCCTAAGGTTGTTGTTCTAAGAGAGCTTGTGCTCTCTCAACAACCTACTTTACATTTGCCTTGAAATCACCATTTTGGTAATCCCTCAACTTTGCAAAATTTCTTTCAAAAATATTTTCATTTGCATCATAAGGACTTACATAGAAGGAATCCCTCTTCATAATAATCTCTTCAATATCCATTATGGATGGCCATTCTCTCTTTCTAGATATAACAACCTCATTACTTGTCGAGTTCCTCAATACATTATCTATGTACAAGAACTGATGATAGATCCCAAATAAATTTTTCTCCTTTCTCTTTGCAGAAACAAATCCCTCTGGTTCAAAAACCCTAACCTCATCAATAGGTAGCTTGAGGTTGTTCACCATGATTAAAAAAATTCCATACCCTTCCTGGGTCGTAACTATAAAGTAAGCAAAAGAGCATTGAGGATTTACCACAGTACCCTTCCTAGGCTTTTTGAACATTTCAAAATCCATAAAATCAATTTTTCACATCAACTCCATAAATTCCAATCGGTCTGAGATATACAGGGGCAAGTGGTGTGGTGCTACTTTGGATCCATAAGCTCTTATACGAGTATACTTTGAGTGCAGAAACCAATCTACCTACTTATGTTGCTTATGTAACCATGTCACCTCCTTTGGATACGTAATATTTCTAATTGTTGGAGAAAGCCTATGTATAGGTGCTACACCCAAACTCTCTAGAATACCAAACTTGGTAACATTAGAAAACATCAAATAATTTGAATTGGGACAATCCTAGTCCCAAATATGTGTCCAAACTTAGAGAGGCATAAAATTATTCTCATTGTCCCTCAATCTCAATTTCAACCCCATTTTCCAGTTATACTCACCTTCAAATAGAAGCATATGCATTAATAGAGAATAATGTGGGAAATGTAGAGGAATAACCTCCTTCAGAATGATGAAATCCTGATGCATTTGTTCTACAACAAAAGCAACATAATCAAAACCATTGTTTTGATTATGGCGCTCTATATCCACTGCCATTACCAATAGGTCAGGGGTTATCCTTTCCACAAAAAATTGAGCTAGAAATTGATTCAAGTAGTAATATGTGTTCTTAAAATAATCCACAAATTCTTCACATTCAAAGGGCTCAATATCTTTAGGGAGAAATCTCTCTTTTCTTTTTCTATGCCGAATAAGCAGTCTATTTCTTTATGCACATCTGTTATGCTCATATTCACCATATAGATCTATACACTTTATTTTTATAGTGCAATTAGGATTCAACCCTAATATATCCACAATATTATCCATTGTTACCTCAAGGATTACATCTCCATTTTCATTCTTGATTTTTTTGTCCATGGGATCATAATACTTGGCCAAATCCATCATTACATACACCTCTACAAAAACATTTGGTACCACCAAAATCCCAAGGTTGAGCCCCCATAAGTAACATTCCAGTTTCTTAGAATAGCTCCTATTAAAAGCATATGAGTACAACTGCCACCCACACTGAGGCTGAGCCAACTCTACAATTTCACTTGCATTGTCAATTAGTCTACTTGTCACAACAACTTAGCCCATGGGTCTCTTACCAATTCAAAACCCACCCTCTTTTAATTCTCTAGAGGAACCTTCCATGAATCTCTCTTGAGTTATCTTTGCACTTATTAACACTGTGGATACAATAGGGGTACTTGGTGTAGGGTTTGATGCTGCAGGTGGCTCT
The DNA here is from genome assembly GCA_007115665.2 of Sequoiadendron giganteum. Lineage (NCBI taxonomy): Eukaryota > Viridiplantae > Streptophyta > Pinopsida > Cupressales > Cupressaceae > Sequoiadendron > Sequoiadendron giganteum. The sequence goes on from CM021103.1 coordinate 104,144,720, forward strand.
AGCTTAACCACAGATGAAACATCTTGGGTTTTGATCCTTTTAATTTTTTTCTACTTTGGCTTCCTCTCTAGCCTATTGCTAGATTCACTAGGTTCTGGTTCACTCATATTTACAATGTGGTAAGACTAGTGTTTACAATTTTCTTAACCAAAAATACCCACCCAGTTTCCTTAAAACTTAAGACAATTTATTGAGAAAAGTACTCCCAACCTTATACAATATATATCACCCTAATTGAATATTCTTAAATGAATAAGGTATAAGAATATTATCTTCCAAATTCCCTACTATAATTCAAAATAGAACAATTTAGCACTTTTTTCATAAAGGGATAGAACAATTTTCTTACCCGGGTGAATAACTGATACTAATGTTGTAATTTCTTTTTGGAGTTCTTTGCATCATTTTTTTAGCTTCTGGTTTCCTTCTCCTCTCCTGGACAATTTGATATGTGTAGGAAAAAATCTAGTCACCCTCTTTATGGTAGGGAAATGGAATGTATCACCATTATTGTTTGATAAAAATCTCATGCAAGCGAACTAACACTTAGTCATTCATATTTAAAACATGGTTGTTGATCATTTTGTTTTAAAACCACATCAATGATTCTCCTCCACCTAGCTACTTTATATTCTACCTTAAATGATGTCCTCAAGATCCTGCCATGTTGTCTTTCATCTAGAAGCCATCACTCATCATTGATACGTGTCACCTCTCACAAGTCCTATCAGTGATGTGAGTATCCACACAATGAGATCTTGACCATTGAAATTAAGTCCCATCCTCGATCACATTCCCCTCCTGTCGTGTATCAATGATTCATGCTTCGAATTCTAGATTACATCAGTGATGGGAGATAAGGTGATAGAACAAGATTAAGACACATGCACCTACGTGAAAATCAAAGGCACAAGATGCATCTCTCACAAGAGAAATTCAAATTAGCGAAAGAAATTTTGAACAAATAACCTCATCGCTCATCGCTATTTTGAAACTCAAATATTGGAATGAGTCCATTATGAGCAATAGGAGAAAATACAAAGAGCACCAAGGGTCATCACGTATCGCTAAACCACATTAAAAAAATCATGAGAAATTAGTGATAAAAGAGATGCCAATGATAACACATAGAACGAGTGTATCACACATCACTAATACAACACTGAATATTCAAAACCTATCCATGATGCATGGAAAAAAGGAGACACCACTCATCACTCATTTGAATTTACATTTCTAAAGCTATCCGCGATCAGTGATAAAGGAGATGGAAAACATGACTTAAGTTGAGAAATTTAGCATGTGGTCATGAGTTGTTTTGAAAAAGGGATTTTCTTAGGATGACGTATAAAAATTCCTTAGAGGAATTTAAAACATATTTTTTCAAAGGATGTAAAGGCCGAATAAGGTCAATTTCTTAACCTTATAAAATATAAGGATTTCAAACCTAGGCACGAGGGGTTGGTTACTTCATGAGCTCTAATGACATAAGATGTTTTAACATGATTGGGGACATGCAATAGGAGGTCAATGACGAACCAAAGCTTTGGAAAGGATGCAAGTTTGAGGGTTATTTGGGAAGGATATTAGATAACGTAAAACCCTAGAAAAATGGAGACAAGGAAAACCCTAAGCCCCTAGGGTGGATTCATAAAAAAAATTGTCGCATGATAAATTGAACCAAAAAAATACTCAAGGGTTCCATCAGAGCCCCCATACTAAATAATATACTATTGATAATTTCTTAAAGTAATGCAAAGATGAGCAAAGGAATTGTATTAGAATTAGGGAGAACATAAGGAATGCACAAGAATAATGATTGATATATAAAGATAAAATTCTCCACTTTCTCAGTAGGTGCTTGCTTGCAATGGACGAGACCAATAAAAGTGATTTGGAATCCAATATTTTCCTATAAACTATAGAGAAATCGATTGATTACCTTTTCAAATGTATAAATAAAATTTTTAGGAAGGGATAAAAATTATTCCAACATAGTATATTTCAAGGACCATGGAAATATTTTTGCTAACAAAGCAGCTTGAAAAATAAAGTCACTACATAGTTTAGTGAATGGATAAACATGACTTTAAGGGTTCCCTTTTCCATTATATTTCTCAAATCAAGGTTCTTCAAAGCCTTCGGGAAGAGGGGTTATAAGTATATGCAATTCTAATACGCTATGTCTATAGTATGGCTGGATCAATGAATGATAATATGTGTTAGACAATGTAGCTATTTGATTTTATAATTTTCTAAATTTTTGGAGAAGTTGGTTTAGGTTGGGATCAACTATGTAAGTATCGGAAGAAAATGTTTAGAGTGTGAATTTTGTGACAATAGACATAGGGGGATGAGAATCACCGAGTCAGAATTCATAAAATCTAAAGGAATAATCAAAGGAAAAACCCACAAAGAATCCTAAAGAAGGTACAACTACTATTCCCATAAGTATTTTTGTCACTATATAAACAATAGGAATAGGAATAAACATGGATATTTGTGTGCTAGTAATTTTAGAATGCGAGTCTTGTGGAATTCGTAAGACTAAAGTGGAGGAAGGGAAATTTATATGAACAATGTGTACCAAAATTTGAATAAATTCAATTTTTTTATTATTTAAAGTTAGTGTATTGCAAAAAATATCCATGATAGGAGCACCTTGTGTGAACATGTTGTTAGATAGAGCATTTTTAAATTTACACAAATTTTATTCTAGAGTTTGAATATTTTCAAAACCAACCCTTAAGATAGAATCATGATTGAAACTGTCACTTGAAGAGGGAGGTGAGACAATTGACGAAGCAAGATTTGTAAAAATATAATGATGAGTTGAGTTTGGATATTTTGGCATTCCTATTGTAAATTGTTCCTTAGATAAATCTAGTGTATTTCATATAGGATTTGTAAATGTTTTGGATTGTGACATGTTTATATTTCATATGCTTCTTGTATCTATGTTACCCCAAGAAAGATATTGGGTCATAAAGCTTATAGGATTCTTTACAACACACAATCTAACCTTACTATAGTTAGCACAATCAAATAAGGTATGAGAAATTGATTTTCTGTTTTTGAGAGTTTTCAAATAAGGTTTAAAATGTAGGAGTTTCAGGTTCATCAAAATTTAATATATTAAATTGATTTCAATAAAGGAAACAAATTTCCCTGAAAATCAACTTCCTATATTAACACTAAGATCAATATGTAGTGTAGGAAAATGCACACCCTTGCATTTTCACACCTGTTTGGGCCCACCTTGCTTTATTTATCCCTATTTGTGTCTTAATTGGTCCTATTTTGCATCCACAATCATAATAAACTATATCTTTTTTTGGTTAATCTCGACAAACATTAATGGATAAATGATAATTTAATGATTCTGTTTGAGTGTCCTTGATTTTTGGGTTGGGACTAAGACACCACCTAGGGAATATTTGTACCCAAAAGGTCTTGGGACCTTGATTTCAAAGGAACCTTAAATGGGTCCCCTTTTTGGAGTGTGTGCACCAAGTTTTTAGTCTTGGGACTAAGATGCCACCTAGGTCATCTTAGTCCCCTTAAGCTTTTTTCAAGATTTAATTTCAAATTTTGGTGGGATTTAGCCTCCCCTAATTAATGAATTCATATGTTGGTTTTTTGTGGTGTAATTTTGGGATATTAAGCATGAATAGGTACAAATACAAGGTCCATTCATTCATTTTAATCCAAGTCTATTGTGAGAGAATTCCTAATAGCATAATTGAGTTCACAAGAGCATTCATGAGAAATTCATCAAGCATTTGGAGCCATCATCAAGATTCAAGCATCATATCAAGGAGATTTTTTCATCATGTGTGTTTTTGAGGTAACATTTGTGATCTAGCTTTTTGATTCAAGCAAGCAGCTCAAGTCCATATCTTTCAAGCACTCATTGGATTCAAGATCTATATCCAAGCTAGAAATTTCACACAAGTTTGTAGACTTCATAGCAAGGGTTTGGTGAGTTGTAACATTTCATGTTGTTCATTGATTATTTCCCTCCATTTCATTTCATTTCAAGGTTTAATTACCAACAAGGGGTTTGACCAAGGCAAACCACTATTTACTAACAATCAACAAGTTTTTCTCGTTTGTAGATTTAGGTTGAAGACTTGAAGATCATTTGAAGTGAAAAGTTGAAAAGTTGAAAAGTTGCATCACAAAGCTTTCATCTTCATATAAACTCACCTACAGGTCAGATTCAAAAGATTCTTAACCTCAGATTTGAGAAGGAAGTATAGACATTGGACCTTAGGATCACATTCAGAGATTTCAAAAATTTAGAATAGGACTAAGTTGCCACATAGGGCATCTTAGTCCTCCTAAGGGTATTTTGCAGAGATTCTTTTAGACTTGGTTCTGATATCCAAAGATTTCACATTTTCCCCAAAAAATAGCAGCAGGACTAAGTCAATAGTAATGGCATCTTAGTCCTCCATAACACTTTTTGTTATCTTCTTTACATTTCTAGAATCCTCATCATTTATAGAACTTTCAAGTACACATATCCTAACTTGTTGTTGCATAATTCATTTAGCTTGCATTTCTAGGTTTTGTGAGTTGAATGCTTATTTGTCTTTTCCAAGATTTTGCTTGGTGGTGAACCCCTCAAAGCTTAAAAGAACCCTTCCAAGGTCTTTTGTGTTGAGAATTGACCTTTGAGGTTGATAGTCAATATAATTATGATTCCTAGGATCTTATTGAATGAAATAAGGAGAATAAGTGAGCACCCACTCACACCTATTTTCTTCATTGTTCATTTTGGTGAACTTGACATCTTTGAGAATTCATTTTCTGACTTGGAGTCCATTAAAATCCTAGATCTAGGTTGCATTCATTCTTGCATTGCATCTTACATTAGTGAAATTGCATCTAGGATTTCTCATATTTGCATTAATGAAATTGCATATAGGTTGAATTTTTCTTACTTGCATCATCTTATCTCATTGAAAAACTAAAAATGGCATTTTTCATCATCCTAATTGTATTTAGAAACATTCCTATTGCATTCAAAATTTAAAAAATTGCATTCAAATTTGCATTCAATCACTTGTCACTAGTTACTTTTTCTTGCATTCATTTGCATATTTTTTTGTTTCCAAACACCAAGTCCCTGAATAGGAAACTTTTGAACACTGTAGAAAATCCAATTTTTTTTGTTTTTCTTACAAAAACCTCTACTAGGACTAAAACACCCTTCTTGGCGTCTTAGTCCCTTTCAAGGTTTCTAGCTTAGAATCCTTTATCTACTATTTTCTATTTGTTCTAGTCCATGGAACCTCAAAATCACACCAGTAAGACCAAGACGCCCTTACTAGTGTCTTAGTCCCTATTGAATTTGACTTTCCAGTTTTCAGGATTTAAAATTGCTTTTTTATGCTTCTATGGGTTGTCTTCAGTTTTTTGTTTCAATTTGCAAAATTTTTGTTATTCTAATTTATTTTAGTTCAAGTGTAATTGCAGGCATATGACATTGTGTTCATTACACTTTCTTTGGTTTATCCATTGCATGATCTATACTACTTGGTGTCCTACTGCTAAAATTGTGGTTAGACGAAGTGTGAGACTCATGGCATCCCACAATAAAAAACTTGTTGTGGATCTTGGGTTATCAAGCTCTCTTACTCCTAGTGTTGGTATTAGTTCACTAGGTATGAACCATACCTTTGATACCTATTTTTGCATGCCTACCTTACCTACAAGTGCTATGACAAGTGTTCAAACAATGGTTGATCATATCCCTCAAGAAAAAATAATGAAAATGCATGAAGATTTATCCCATTTACAAGATAGCGTGAGTACTAAAAATATTTCAAACACTATTATACCTGCCATAGATAGTATTCACCACATGATGGAAAGTGCTAAAGGACTGGAAGTTGTGCTTAACATAGCTCAAATCTTTAGAAAAAATCTTCCTTCCACCACCAATGATGCTCAAAATTTAAACAATGTGAAAAGCCAAGGACTAAATAAAACTCCTCCCTCTTCAACCATAACCTCAATTCCCATCTATACCAATCCTCAAGTGACCAAATCAATGCAACCAACTAGAAATATCCTTCCTACCTCCAACATTTCCACTAGTGTTTCTTATACTTATGTGGCATATAATCTTATATCTTCTCCTATAAGAAATCCATTCACTTGTCCTTCCAATACATACACACCACCACCATATTCAGCTCCATCTCAAACCACAAGAAATGATCCTATCATTAACCAATTTTTATAAAGCCTTTCATCCATTCAATGCCAAGTTTCCACCATCAATCAAAATCAAAATTTTCCACCTTCATATTATGTCAAAAGAAACCCACTATCTTTAATGATATTGAGAACTCTGATGCCACGAGGTACAAAGATCCCTAGATTTGAGAAATATGGAGGAAAGGGAGATCTTGCTAATCATGTTATTTCCTTTACTGCTTTTTGTAGTGACTTTATCCTTGAGGAAATATTTTTGGCTAAGCTTTTCCCCTGATCCTTAAAAGACATTGCCTTGGACTGGTTTTCTACATTAATGAATAACTCAATTCATTCATTCAATGAACTTGTTGAAGCCTTTATTAACCATTTCCAAGTGTATGTGGTTCTTGAAATGATATTAGTTGATTCAATGAGATGTAAGAAAAATGAGGGTGGAAAGGTCACTAACTTTATTTCCCGTTACCAATCACTTTATTCCCAAATTAGTGTGAAGATTCTCGATTCTCACCTTCAAAATATGTTCATAGATAATTTACAAATTAAGATAAGAGATAAGCTTACCATGATGAAATTCCATTCCTTCATGAACTTGTGCATTGACCTTCGAGACTATCATAATTTCGTAGGTAGTTGTGAACCTAAATTCACCTCTACCCATCTTGAAAAGTTTGAAGCTTCAAACCAAAACACCTACTAGCCTTTTATATGACAATTTTTTTTCCTTCAACTAAACTCCACCTCTCAACCTACCCAGCAAGTTGACACCCAAGTAGCTGCTATAAAGAATAGTAATCTTGATATCTTTGAGGATCCACAAAGGAAATTTACTCCCTTACCCAACACACTTTAAAACATCTTGACTCAATTAATAAACAAGAATATGCTTACATTACCTCCTATTCGACCTCTTGAACCTAGTAAGTTGTTACCTTCGAGCTTTAGAAATATTGCCTATTGTGCTTATCACCAACAAAAAGGACATGATACAAAACATTGCAAGCATCTTAAACATTTTGCAAGACCTCATTGATTCTAATCATATCCAAATTGGAGGTGTGAATGAAAAAGGAAATAAGTATGTAGCTCCTCCTAACAAAAACTTGCAAATCTCTACCAATCCCATGCCTAACCACAATATTTCATTTGTTAAGGCTAGTGAAACTAAGCCAAATGTAATGAAAGTCGACACAAATGATGATAACATGAGCAATAATGAACAAAATCCTATGGATACTAATGACCAAAGTCCTATTAATATAATGATAGGAGTGATTAACATTGAGCATCATAAACAACAAACCAAAATGCCTATTGAGATTACTTTCTCTTCAAAAATAAAAATAAAAAATGCACCTGATGATCCTCTTTACATAGCCGACATAATCAATAACAGGCCCACTCCTAGGATTTTAATTGATCCCATCTATGGAGAGAATGTGATAAAAAAAAGAACCATTATATGTGCATGAACTTACTCAAGATAGATATGATAAACCAAAAGTATGGATTAAAATGCATGATGGTTTTTCTCATGCTATGATGGGCTCAATCACACTCCCTTTACAAGTAGGACTGAAGAAATCAAATTTATCATTCTCTATCATCTCTAATTCAGATCAATTTCATGTGAAGTTAGGCTACAAATGGATTTTCTCTATGAATGTGGTCCCATACTTAGTCCATAAGTGCTTAAAGTTTCCTGTCGCTAATGAAATATTCACTGTAAACCATAGTGGCTTTAGCCCTTTGTCTTCCCATGGAAATTTTTCCTTAGACTATTTTTGGCCTGAGCCTATGGAGCCAATCAAATCCCGTGAGGACTTCCTTTTCCTATCATACTAAAATTCCAAATCAAAATGCATAGCTAAATTATCCCTTGAGAATTTTCCTCCACCCATGCTTGAAATCCTACCACTTGAATAAAACAATATTGAGCCTAAATTCCTTCCAGCAAACCAAGACCCATCCATCAAATATCCTTTACCTTTTTCCTACAAGAGACCAAGAGAAAACCAAAGAATTCCTAATCTGCCTCCTAAGAAAATTTATAAAGCCAAAGAGAAAGTGGTTGAACAACCTTCCATGGTTTCTTCCATTCTTCCCTGACAAGAAGAAAATGGGCCTATGGTTGAAAAACCCTCTCCTACTCAAACACAACTTGAAAACTATAATAAAAGGAACCAAAATTCTAGAGAGCATAGGCACATACATCGTACTATTGCTCAAAATTTGAACAAAGAGAATAACATTGAAAATAAAAATCCAAACTTGATAGAAGCAATTAATGATGAGACTCCTCCATTACAAGAACAAATAGATCCTATGTCTCCAACACAACAAGGACCAACACCTTCTATGGATATTATAATTTGTCCTCCTATTATGGTTAACCTGGATGATGAAGAAACAACTAAAATTGATCATCTGGTGCATAAAGAGTTGAATTTTTTATTTACCTCTTCCATGAGCTTAAACAATAACAATCATGATAATCCCCCTAAACCGAGTGATTCACCGCACATTGAACCTGGTGATTCTCCTAGTAAAACACTTGATGTTGTCCCTCTTGCTAGTGATCTACATTTTGCATATACTAAACAAGACTGCAATACAGTTGACATGCTGGATGGTTGACTCGCATGTGCTTTACTAGTCTCTTTACTTTCCTTTTTTCTTTCTTTCTGTATGATGGCATGTGCATAATGTGATCCCCCATGATGGTATGTTTGATGTTCTCTCTCTCTTTGTGCATTCCTCTATTTGTACCTTCATTCTTCTATATGTTGCAAGCTTTAGCCTTTCCATTGATCTTTTCTTTTCACTTTCAGTTTTGTCTTGTGTTTTCCTTTTGGGGATGACACAAGGCATTGAGACACCCTATGTCTCTTCCATGTTGACCCAAAATATTTTTCATTATATTTTCTTTTACTTTCATTTTTTTCTTGTTTTTTCCTTTTGGGGATGATGCAAGGTATCGAGACACCCTATGTCTCTTCCATGTTGACTCGAAAGGTTTTTCTTTGTTTTCACTCTCTTTGTGTCATTATTCTAGTTCTATGTGTATTTGTGGAATGATGATAGTTATGAGCTCTCTAATATCATTGCAACAAAGATAAATACTGATACCGAATCCATAGATCCCTTATGTGTTTTTGGGGGGCAACCCTCTTTCCCTTTTTCTTTTCCATGTTTTTCTACTTTAATGTAATCTCTCATAGCATGGTGTTTATAAATTTCATTAAAGTGTACATTAACATTATTTTGGCATTATTTTGATATAATTTCATTTTCATTTTTCTTTTTCATGTTCCTTGGTGTGATTTTCTTACTTTATGTGATGTGTTTTCCTCTTTGTGGTAACATTGGGAGTAATTTCCTTCAAGAGTTTAATCTATCTTAGCATATTACATTCCTCTTAGTGGTAATGCAATATACTGCATTCTCCAAGTTGTGAATCTTTTATCCTTTGATTGGTCCTCTCTTGGAGACATTAGATATGATGTCACCTAAGATTAAGACCTTGAATGAACTAATTAAATCCCTTTGAACATTTCTCTTTCTTATTGCATTGTATCTTTGTACCTTATTAAATTCATGGAGGTATGGATTTGATATGCCCCCCTGGGGCTCACCTAGTGAACAACTAGCCCTTGTGAGCATGAATTTCCTTTTTTCCCTTATCATAGTCATGGGGGTATGACTCTTATATGGACCTCTTGGGGCTCACCTAGTGAACAACTAGCTTCACTAGCCCTTGTGAGCATGCATTTTATTTTTATCCTTATAATAGTCATGGTGGTATGACTTTGATATGGGCCTCTTGGGGCTCACCTAGTGAACAACTAGCTTCACTAGCCCTTGTGAGCATGCATTTTATTTTTATCCTTGTCATAGTCATGGGTATATGAATTTTATATGGACCTCTTGGGGCTCACCTAGTGAACAACTAGCTTCACTAACCCTTGTGAGCACATGCTTTGTTTGCATGACTTGTAAACCCTTTTGGAAAAACAACCTAGACCCGATCCACAATGTGTTGAATGGCCAGTCAAAGCTTGATTCATTGCATTTTTCATTTTTGTTTTTTGTTTTTTCTTTTTCTATCTTTGATGGTGTATGTTTGTGATTTGGTTATGGCTTCATATAACATCCACATGTGTGTTCCTTTGTGCCTATGTTGGTTTTACATAGCATCTTAATCCTTGGGGCTTAGCCACCCTCTTGCTCATTGTGATCATATTATTTATCCCTATTTGTGTCTTAATTGGTCCTATTTTGCATCTACAAGCATAATAAACTATATCTTTTTTTGGCTAATCCGGAAAAACATTGATGGATAGATGATAATTTAATGATTCTTTCTAAGTGTCCCTAATTTTTAGGTCGGGACTAAGATGCTACGTAGGGTGTCTTTGTCCCCAAAGGTCTTGGGACCCATTTCAAAGGCACCCTAAATGGGCCCCTTTTTGGAGTTTGTGCTCCAAGTTTTTAGCCTTGGGACTAAGATGCCCTAGGGGGTGTCTTAGTCCCCCTTAGGATTTTTTTGGGATTTAATTTCAAATTCGAGTGGGACTTAGCCTCCTCTAATTAATGAATTCATATGTCAGCTTGTTGTGGTGTAGTTTCAAGATATTAAGCATGAATAGGTATAAATACAAGGTTCATTCATTCATTTCAATCCAAGTATTTTGTGAGATCATTCCTAATAGCATAATTAATTTCATAAGAGAATTCAATAGAAATTCATCAAGAATTTAGAGTCATCATAAAGATTAAAGCATCATATCAAGGAGATTTTTGCATCATGTGTGTTTTTGAGATAACATTGTGATGTAGGGTTTTAATTCAAGCAAGCAACTCAAGTCCATATCTATCAAGCACTCATTGGATTCAAGGTCTATATCCCAGCTAGACATTTCACACAAGTTTGTAGACTTCATAGAAATGGTTTGGTGAGTTGTAGCATTGCATGTTGTTCATTCATAATTTCCCTCCATTTCATTTCATTTCAAGGTTAATTACCAACAAGGGGTTTGACCAAGGAAAACCCCCATTTACTAACAATCAACAACTTTTTCTCCTCTTGTGTGTTTGTGTTTGCAAATTTAGGTTGAAGACTTGAAGATCATTTGAAGTGAAAAGTTGTAAAGTTGCATCACAAAGTTGTCATCTTCACAGAAACTCGCCTACAGGCTAGATTCAAAAGATTCTAATCCTCAAATCTAAGAAGAAGGAAGTGCAGACATTGGACCTCAGGACCACATTCAAAGATTTCAAAAATTCAGAATAGGACTAAGTCACCAGCTAGGGCATCTTAGTCCTGCCGAGGGTATTTTGTAGAGATTCTTTCAGATTTGGTTCCAAAATTTGAAGATTTCATATTTGCCCCAAAAAAATAGTAGCGGGACTAAGTCAAAAATAAGAGAATCTTAGTCCTCCATAACACTTTTTGATAGCTTCTTTGCATTTCTATAATCCTCATTACATTTCCAGAATTTCCAGGTACACATACCCTAACTCGTTGTTGCATAATTTCATCATTTGCATCATTCATTTAGCTTGCATTACTAGGTTTTATGAGTTGAATGCTTATTTGTCTTTTCCAAGCTTTTGCTTGAACCCCTCAAAGCTTAAAAGAACCCTTCCTAGGTCTACCTTGCTGAGAATTGACTCACCTTTGAGGTTGATAGTCAATCCAATTATGATTCCTAGGACCTTATTGGATGACCTAAGGACAATAAGTGAGCACCCACTCACACCTATTTTATTTATTGTTCAATATCAAACAATTTTCTCTAAGGTTTGATAATTTTCCTTTTATTATTATTATGAGAAATTTAAATAAAATAATTACAAATTTAACAAAAAATATCCAATTACAATAGACTGTCCAAAATATATTTTCTTGTATTGGAAAATGAAATATAATATCTATCGAAATAAAATGTATTGGTCTTGAGGAAAAATTTGTAGCCTTCTAAAATTATTAGCCACATAAACCAGTTCATAACATAGAAATCCACATAATATGTTGTCATCCTATAAAAAAGTGATGCTAATACACAAAATAACTCAAAACTTGTTCCTACATGCACATCAAAGAAATCATGGGCCCACTATGTGCAGAATATAGTTGAATAACAGAAAGTAGTAAAAGTGTACAATGAAAAACTCAATTAAAAGGAACTAAGGAAGAAATTATTGAAAAGGAAAAATATCACTTGAAAGTTGCTTTATTTCAATCTAGATACTTAAAAGTAGAAAATAAGAAGAAAACGTTTTGGTGGTTAATTAGGGGCTTTCCTCAATAAAACCCCTATCTTGGTCTTTCAACCTCCATGAACAACCAAGAACATCTAGTTACTAGCATAAAATGAAGAAAAAATTCAAAAAAAGAAGAATGAGACAACAAAAATTATGTATCTCTCTCTAGGAAGTCATGAATAACCTTCAATGTGGAATTAAAAAATGTAGTATAGTTGTCCTGCTCAATCGCACAATCAAGAAATAACATGAAAATTAGTACATGAGTGGTGTTGCTTCAAAACCTATAGATCTTCAAGAAACTTGTAGTGAAAAATTCAAGAACATAGTGTGATATGTTCGAGAGATATGAGACGAGTCAAAAAACTTGTTTTCTTCAAAATGTAAGGTTTTCTTTTTGTTCAAGCCCGACTACCACATAGGAGCATTAAATTTGATATATTCCCAATAATGTAATGTTTTGATTAAAAGGGAAAAGTGGATTTTGAAGAGGCCCCAAAACCCTTTAACAACATAAGACACAAAACGTTGCATGAAAGGATATTCTAAAAAACCACCAATAGCAACCCAACAACCAAAAAACACAATAGAGCAGATGGTGATCTAAAAATAAGACAAGAAGTTGCCATTAACAACCAACAACCACAAAACAAAAAAATAACCTAAAATAAACCTACACCCAGTAGGAAACATAAAGAAACAAAGAAAAATACTAGTTCAGGCCACTCAGAGTATTGGCCACCTCGATTTGCTAGTTCTTATGCTTCTCAACCATATCCAACAACTCTTTCTTCTCAGCATCAAGTGACTTCTTCCAATCTGCCGACCCTTTAACAATAGGTCATTTTTTGTCATCCTCAGCAAATTTCATACCTTTTCCCTCTGTCGCTCACTCTTTCTCCATAAGCTCAGAGAAATAAACCTAATCCTCTTTAAGTTCACTAATTTTTCCAAAAAGAACTTCTAAACAGTTTGCGCTATTCTTTATAGAGATATGACACACCTACAAAAGTTTTTTAATATCAACATTTATACCTAAAACCTTGGCTTCCAGAGTAGACAATCTATCCTCACAAAGAGATTTAAAGTCATGATATGAGCCTTCAAGGTTCACCATTCTATCAATAAGAATGTCCAACACTGAACCTTTTGGAACATTCTTCAGATTTTCCTTTAAACCTCTGATTTTAGTGTTAATCTTATTGAAATCCTACAAAGTCCACTTAGTTAATTTAAAGGTACTCATTGCCCGAGCTCTGGCCATATCCAACAAATTATACATGGAGGTAGCATTATCATCAAGATAAGAATAGTCCTCGAATAAAGGATCTACCTTCAAAGGATCTTGTTTGGATTATTTCTTTTCCGCATCCTCCTCCTCCCGACTCCTATTCTCATTTTCTTCTTCCTCCTTGGGAAAGTCCTACAGAGGAGAATCCACAATGGTCACCATCTTATCACCAAAATTCTTATCCTCAACAGCCTCATTGGGGTCCTTGGTCAAAAACTCTAAGGCCTTGCTCCTCAGGTTATCAATACGCGTCGAAAGCCTCCTCGATTTTTTGATCACACCCACATCTTTGTCCCATGTCCCCACATCACCACCACCACCAACAACATCTCCCCCAACAACCACCTCTACAAACTTGGGAGAGGAATCATCTGACCCCACCTCTATGTCTTCACTCCTAGAGAGAGCAAGCCTTTTAGCTGGCCTTTTACTCTTAGCACCAACCACCTTCCTTTTCTTTGAAGATGTAGCCACCGTGGTAGTAGAAAGATCCTCCTCCTCATCTGAAGAGGAATCTGACCTCGATGACCTCGACTCATCGCTTAGAGTCTTCTCCTTACCCTTGATGGCAGGAATAGGGAGAAGCATCTTGACATGCTCCATGATTAGAAGAATAAGCCCTTCATGGAGAACGAGGGGCTTCCTATTCTTTCGGTGTGCATATACCAAAAGCTCCAAAGATGATAATAAAAAGAAAGGAAAAGAAATGAATAGACCATGTCTGAAATGATTGAGGAGAGTAAAATGGTGACCAAGAATAGCCCTAAACATCCCTTCTAGAGTAAAATAATGCATCAACACCTCAACAAGGCTCATCCAAATTTTCTTGAGGGAAGTTCTCTCCAATTTAATTAATTCCTTCCTCTCATCATCTTTAAAAAACTATCATCGTCTCTTCATTTCTCTTCTTATCCTTGAATAACTTCCTTCCAATTGTTGGCATCCTAGTAAACATGACAACCAAATCCTCATTCACCTCCACTTCTAGAACTTTAACCCTAAGCTTTCGATTGTGCCAGAAAAAAACAAATTGCACTGAGGAATTAGGATCATGCCCATGCAATCTCTCCAAAAATGGAGTAAAATTACCATGGCACAATATATTCTAGAGTTTCTTCTTTCATCAAATGTCCTCAAGAGAATGTGGCTCGATCTTTCTCCTTTCGCCACCCATGGCTACCAACACACAACTCACAGAACCCTTGCAAAAATAACACAAATGAAGGCCAAAAAGAAACTAAACACCCACAAAGCGTGTGAAACGAAAGAAGGTACTAGACCATAAATTTTGCAACATCTCATACCACACCATCATTTCTCAATAAACTCCTAGATTCCTCAGGAAGGATCGAGCCCTCCTCCCATGAATGAAATTCATTTAAACTAAAAGTCTTATTGGCAAAAAATTCCACCAATGAGTTTCCTTCTCAATAAACATGAGAGATGTGAGTCTCATCACAAGATTGTAGTGTGATTATCATAACCTTAATGAATTGGTCGACCTTCCAACTCAGAGTATGAGTGCCACACAAGTAGTTAATAATGTTCATAGAGTCTCCTTCCACTCATAATTTGGAGTACCCTTTACTGATAGGATACTTAACACTTATGAATACATCCTTCGCCTTCATGCAATGATTTTTCTGAGTTACCAATGGGAGTTCCACCATGCCAAGGAGTTTGCCAGCATAATTTATTAACACCCCCCCACAACCTGCAGGCTTTGGATTCCCCTTCTCTTCCCCATCAAAGTTAACTTTAACCCATCCAAAGGGAGGAGGATTCCATTTAGTATTCAATCTCTCAACTAAGCTTGACTTAGGATTCAAAATAGGAATCAAGATAATCTTCCAGTTAGAAGTCACCAATAACTCATAACTAGCAAGGCAAGCAAAAGGGGCACATTGAGTAGAATTAGAATGAATTGGAGAAAAAATCTCAAAAATGGCCCGCCTAACCTTCATGAAAAGACTATCAACATTGAGTTTAGACTCCAAAAAAATATTTTTATTTCTTTATTTCCATAATCCCCAAGCTATATGCAGGACCATAAGGTCCCACAACCACCACAAAATAGGGGAAGAAGAAGGGCAAGATCATTGATCATAAAAATTAGCAAGAGACTCTGAAGAAACCAAACAATATTCTAGAGCTTGAGAAATTTACTCCAAAGAGAAAAAGAATAACCACACTCAAGCATAATATGGAAAGCACTCTCACCATCAGTTTTACAGAGAACACATCTATTAGGGATCGCAAAACCCCTCTTACAAAGGTTGTCTTGCATCAAGACTTTAGCTTGCATAAGCAACCAAAAGAAGACATTCACCTTGGGAATCAAATTCTTATTCCATAACCTCCCCTAGAAAGGGAGAGAGGCAGGTGCGTCCAAAGAACTCAAGAGAGCAGAAGCCACTGAAAAATTTCAACTATAATAACTACGCATAAAATCTAGGATGAAATCTACTTACGAGAAGGTTGTATTTATAGATTTTCGAAGGCAAGAATCTAGTTGGAGGAGATCAACGGTTGAAACTCAAACCTGTCAAGATGAACGGTGTGAGATTTTGGAAGTTGAGAGAAAGGTGGAAGGTTGAGAGAAATATGGAGAATGTTTTCAACCCACGAAACTATCTTCATTCAAAAATGGAGACAAACATGGCATTTGTCTTTTCATTAATTGAAAAGTTAGTTTGAAAATTGAGGATAAAGGCGAATTAAATAAATAAATTTATTTATTTTCTTGTGACATGTAGAAATGGAAGCTTCCATAATTTAAATAATTAATATTTAATTATGTGAGAGGTGAAAAAGATGAGTAACCAAATATTTACAATATTTAATTATGTGAGGTAAAAAAAGCTATTAAATATAAAATATTTAATTTAAATGTGAAGTGAAGGATGAATTAGAAGAATATTCCATTGTTCGAATTTAAATTTTCAAACTTAGAAATCAAATGATAATTAAATAAATAAATTATAAAATTTATTTAATTTAATTAAGAGGAACAATAGCAATAATTAAATAAACTTATTTATTTAATTAAACTAGAAGAATTAGAAAAATGAACGATATAAATAAATAATTACATTTATTTATATGTAGATGACTTTAGAATTAAATTAAATAATTCATATTTAATTAATTAACAGGTTTGATTCACTGTGACCATTTTTAGATTTATACATTTTGCCCCTCTTTGAAGTGATGTGTTTTACGCATTGCTTCAAAGAAATTTGCCCCTAAATTTTAAAATTTACCGATGCTATATGCCCCCTTGAGAAATAAATCGCGTGATGTGAATGATGATGAGAATGATTTGAAAGAATGTAGATGATTTTTTGAGAGATTTGGCGATTTAGCTCTTGAAATAGCACTTTGCATAGTAAAAATAACAATAATTTCCCATTTTTACCCCCTTAAAAGGTGGAAAAGGTGAAAAGTTATTGTCATTTGAACAGTAACCTTTGGTAATTTTCAGAGCTTTGAGATATATTTTCACAATGCCGATCCATTACAAGCACCACAGATTCAAGTGATCCCACTGGTATCAGAGACCAGCTATATATGGACCTCTGGTAAGTTGACTTGATCCTCCTTGTGAATTTTTTGAATGATTTTTATGATTTTTTTCAATTTTTAAATTTTTCAACGTGTTGCTTTAGCGCATACAAGCCATAGTTTTGCGCATAGGATAGATAAAGTCACACATACAAAGTAGCACATATATATGAAACAGTTGCACATAGATGTGTAGATTAGCACATAACGTAAAATAGCGAATAGGATACCTGAAGTAGCGCATCTCAGAATTTTGTTCGCATAGGATGCTAGATTAGCGCATAGGCTAGATTTGTCCATTGATGAGATAGATTGGTGCATCTGCATGATAGAATAGCGCATAGGTTCTTTAGCACATAGAAGGTTTGTTTTAGCGCATAGACAAGATAGAATCACAAATTGATAAAGTTATGCATTGCACCTCTGTTTTAGCACATCCATGAATTAAAGTTCTGCATACATGATTTAGTGCATTGATTGACTGTTTTAGTGCATCCATGAATTTTGTTGATTGTTGAATGTTTGAAATGAAATCGATATGTGCTTGATGATTGTTGCTAGATTAGACAGCTAATTAGATGTTGTTGAATAACATCAAGATAGATTAGCCTGATTTGATAAATTTTTCTTCGTGCTTGAAGAACAAATAGTAATAAGTCTGATAAATTTGCTTTCTTGATTGAAAAACAAATAGTAGAAATGATAGATTTGCTTTCCCGATTGAAAGACAAATGATAGATGTTGAGTCGATTGACTGTTAAATTTGTTTCCATGCAATATGAAAAACAAATAGATTAAGATTTATCTACCTTCCTACTTGAAGAATAAATAAGATTTGATTTGATTGAGCTGACTGCATAATGAAAAGACAAATAGATTGATAATTTACTGATTGATGTATGGATTTGATTGGATATTCCTTGCTGATTGATTTGCATGATTGATTTTAATGTTATAAAGGAGGAATTTAACCTCCTCCAGATAAGAGAGAGATTTCCACGCACATGGGATATGGTTCCTCGATTGTCCCAGGCTAATCTAGAGGTGATATACTAGTGTGGGTTGAGTCCACTATTGAGGATCCCATAGTATAGGATCAACAAGGCACTATTGACAACACTAGCTGAGAGGTGGCATAGCAAGCACAACACCTTTCACTTTCCTACAAGAGAGATTACTATGAAACCCAAGGATGTTTACAGGATTCTGGGTATCCCTATAGTTGGTGAGCATGTGATCTATGATCACAAGGAGATTGGAGGGATTGATGCACTGAGATGAGTCTTCTAGGATCCTCATGTTGGTGGGTATGAGATTTTTTGGAAGTGGTAGAGAGTTATGCCCCACTGCCTTCAGTGTTAGTAGGGTTCATTGGTGATTTCCTTTGTCCTAATCACAGGTCAAAGGGATTGTCAGTTGGGTGGGGTAGGATTTTAGAGGACATGCTTCTCCATCGAACCAGATATGCATGGGGTTCATGCATGCTTGCCCATCTGTACCACGATCTACATCAGCTCATGTAAATAGATGGGAAGAGTCTCTCATGTGGAGTGAGTCTTTTACAAATATGGGCATGGGAGCATTTTGTGATTACTCACCCCATTGTTCGGAGAGATCGCCCACTTGGTCATCCATACATATATGCCTACATAGGTCCCCTTGTCTAGCCAATGTTGGGCAAGTTAGAGTACTGGTGGTGAGTGTTAGATGACATGGATATTGTCATTTGGAGACCATATCTAGATTGTGATCCGTGGGAGGTTGATGATGTAGAGCTTCCCTACTGCACCAGATCGAGATATTTGATTGTTCGTACTCCATTTATTATAGAGTGGTTTCTATTCATGCAGGTTTTGAGACAATATGGTTTAGTACAGATGATGTTGTAGGGTGTGGTACACTATGCGAGGCATCGGGAGGATGTGCTAGAGTGGGGTCCATTTGTGATGATAGAGGTTGCCAGAGTAGATATGCAAATTTGTAGCCAGATCATTGGCTGATACATCTAGAGGTGACAGATGTAGGGATGAAAAATGCGTATGCAACATACTTCTATACACATCCATTTCCAAGGTTTACCAACCCAGAGGATCCTGCCCCGTTATTGGGAGGACTAGTTATATAGCGGGCATGACGACAACCATAGCCATAGCCATAGGTAGTAGTAGGGAAGCCACAGGCAGGGGCACGGGCCGAGGATATAGGTGGGGTAGAATTGGATGTTGATGAGGAGGATGAGGAGATGGAGGAGGAGGATTCATATGGCTTAGAGGATAGTGGTGATGAGGCTGGGGATGACAGAGCTGATGGGAGGGGAGGGGGTGGAGGCCAGAGTTTTTTCTTTGATGTACCATTTAGGACAAGGCCTCGGACATCGAGAGTGGTGGATCAGTCGAGTACTTCGGCCCCATGGATTACTATCAGGGCTCCCTCATAGGGACAACTAGACAACTTGTAGGTAGAGGTTCAGACTCTTCAAAGTCAACTAGCACAAGCTCAAGTCACGATCAGTCAATTACAGGCACAGGCTGCACAACCACCACTTCTTGACCCATAGACAGGTCATCTCACAACAAAGCGGGATAGCTTCAGAGAGCAATGCATTTAGACAGAGGGAGTATTAGAGAGACTCCTTAGGTCATTTGAGAGCACCTCCATTAGAGAGGTTGTGGCAGAGGAACTGGAGACTTCTCGACAGGAAAAGTACTACCAGATGAGATATTTTGAGGCAGTGTCACTTGAGTAGAGGATAGCATACATGTAGTCAGGCACTCGGTCTTAGACCCATTCCCATATCCATACCAAGAGTGCCACCAGGAGTGCGGGTCAGCCAGTTAGATGAGAGATCAGAGCTTCTGGGAGCAGAGATCCAACGAGACCTACCACCTCGGGAGATAGTAGTAGCCATGTGCCATGACCGAATGCCCCTCAGTGATGATTGATTTATACATCCTTCCATTGTATTTTCTATATCTTGTTGAAACATTTGATATCCTTGTACCCCTAGACATTTGTTTTGATGAGATTTATGATATGCAGTGGTGATTTGATATGCATGTCTTATGGATTCATGTATGCATTTTATTTCTATATGCTATGTCATGTATGATTTTTATGATGATGCAATGATGCAATGATATAATATGATAAAATATTTCTAACATGATGATATATGATGCAATCTAAATGATTTTCTTTCATGCAAGATGTAATGATTTTAATGAGATGATATGCATATAATGTGAAAATGATATGATGTAAACTAAATGATTAATATGAATGAGACCTAACAATGATAAAAAGTGATATAAATGAATATGAAATGAAATGACAATGATGACCTAAATGAAAAGTTATGATAAAACGAGATGATATGTAATGGGATAATGTGATGAGATATAAATGAGATGAATATTTAATGAATGATATTCTACAAGATATGAAAATGGGATATATATGATCTAAAATAAATAATGATCATAATGATGATAATAATGATAATGATATGAATTGGTAAATGATGATAATAATGAGATCGAATAATGATAATGATAATATTGATAATGAAAATGAAATGATATGAAAATGGAAAGTAATGCAATGAATGATAAGGATAACATAAATGAATAGTCATGGTTAAATGATATGCAATGAATGATAATGTGATGTGATGCAATAAATGTCCAAGTGTACTCAATTGTTGTCTAAAAAGATATACGATAATTTTTCCAACCTTCAAAAATCTTCCTAAACAACCCCCAAAATGAAAATCTAAATGAATCATGCAGTCCTAGAATGTAGTAATGAACCATTCTCTTGTTTTTCATTCCATGATGCACTTGATTTTCATCATTGATCCTTGTGATATGTTGAAAGTTAGTACAAGCATCAAAGGGTATGTTAACACCAATGATGACCTGAGTACTGCTTTCATGATGTTTGATATAGCAAGTTAATACAAGCATCGAGGTATAATTGAACCAAGATGATTTGAGTA
Source organism: Sequoiadendron giganteum (assembly GCA_007115665.2). Taxonomy (NCBI): domain Eukaryota; kingdom Viridiplantae; phylum Streptophyta; class Pinopsida; order Cupressales; family Cupressaceae; genus Sequoiadendron; species Sequoiadendron giganteum. Next base: position 104,166,067 of record CM021103.1, read on the forward strand.
TTGTTTGCATAAACATACAAAAGTTAACCATTTTCTTATTCAAATTCCAAAATGTCATCAATGTTACATTGTAGAGCATGTCCCACGACAAATTTGCACAATACCAATGATTAGCTTACAAACAACAAGCAAAGAAAAATCATACTCCTCCCTTGTTATTCTAGTTCAGTACATCATTGAATCACTCCAAAGATATGATGTCATCAAATGTCAAAATAACAATCAACTTATGGTTTAAGTTTGTCATTCATTTTATTTAGATTAAGATCATCCAATTTGTTTTAGGTTTCTGTCAAACAATCATTTTAGACTTAGTTTTAATTGGACAATTTTGTTGTTTCCAATATTCCAATGCATGATACATGTTGCTAGTTGTCCGCCAAAAAGCTCCAAAAAGTGAATTGCTCCCTAATGACTTTGTACTCCGACTCCTGCTAGACACAACTACTCTTAAAGATAACCCTAATCATCAAGCCATGATGAAATCATTGTCATTTCAAAGACGTATGATGTATGGATGTATGATACGGATGGGATGGCGAGACATGTATGTGATGCCAATGAAAGATGGATATGCAAAAAGTATCCCAATGGATGAGAGAGCCAAACAAAATCACAAACAATGCTTGTTTGTCAGGTTTTCACCATTTATTTTTATTGCACTCTTTCTTGATTTTCTGAAGAAAAAAAAGTTTGTTGTTGTTACCAGGACACCTATTTGCTAGGTTTTCATCAAGGCAAAAATTTTTTTGCTCTTTTTGATTTATTTTGTATTTTTTTTTCAGGACTTTTTCTATTGTTTTTGATATTTCTCAGGCATAAAACTTCTTCAGATGAATGTTTTTGGTTGGATCTTCAAACAAGTCCCCCTCTAATGTTGACAACTGATATGCCCCCAATCCATATGCTGCAATGATGATGAATGGGCCTAACCAATTAGGTTCAAACTTGCCTTTATTTTCTCGATCCTACTGATTACGAGGGTTTTCTTTGAGAACCAAGTCACCCACTTGAAAAGCTCATGGTTTGACTCTATGATTGTAACTATGTGACATAAGTTGTTGATATCCCTTAAAATGATTAACTATCATTTGACGTCATTCGTCAAGCAGTTCTAGCTCTTGCAACCTGGATACTTGGTAGTCTTCATCATTGATCAACCCCTTTAGTGATACTCAAAGTGAGGGAATCTCAACTTCTAGTGGTAGAATAGCTTATGCTCCATAGACCAAAGCATAGGGAGTAACACCTATTGGTGTTCGAATACTTGTTTTGTATACCCACAATGTTGGATTTAATTAGACATACCAATCACGACCTGCCTCATTCACTATTTTTTTTTAAATCTTCAAAATTGTTTTGTTTGAAGCTTCATCTTGACCATTGCCTTGTGGATAGTAAAGTGTAGAGAACCTGTGTTGGATATGAAATCTTTCACATAGTTCATTGACATCCTGATTTTTAAAGGGTCTTCCATTGTCTATGATAATGGAGTTGGGAATACCATATTGACAGATGATATAGTTCAAAATGAATGAAGAGATTTGTTTACCAGTAACAATTGTTAGGGGAACAACCTCAATCCACTTAGTAAAATACTCAGTGGCTGTAGTGATGAATTTGTGTCCATTTGAAGATGACGGGTGTATCTTGCCAACCAAGTCCAATCCCCACTAAGCGAAAGGCCATGTTGTGGTGAAGGGATGTAATTCTTGAGCAGGAGCATGAATGAGATTCCCATGAATCTGACATTTTGCACATTTCTTCACAAAGATGAATGATTCCTTCTCCATGGTCGGCCAGTAATAACCCAATCTAACAAGTTTCTTTGCTAAGGTTAGTCCAGTTGAGTGTGTCACACAAATGCGACCATGTACCGCTTGTAAGTCCTTTTCCGATTCATCATGTTTGAGACATCTAAGGAGGGTACCATCCAAACTACATCGATATAAGATGTCAGCAATTAAGGTGTAACTGGAGGATCGATAGATGAAATTTATTTTTTGATTTCTAGACAAATCTAAAGGTAAAATAGTATCCTTTAGGTAACTGTAAATTTGGCCATACAAGGGAGAATCAGAACTAGTTAAGTGGAAAATGTTTTTTGGTTTTAGATTGTCATAGGCGAGAGAAAACAATTGTTCCACCAGGAAATCATACCGTGCTTGATTTTATGACAACAGGAGCAGAGATGCAATTGTAGCCATAACATCTGCTTATTTATTATCAATGCATGGAATTTGCATGAACTTGATATCAACAAAGTATTTATTGAAATCATCCACCATCCTTTTGTAAGGTACCAACTTGTCATCCTTACTGTGATATTCATCATTGATTTGATTTATAACAAGTTGTGAATAATGAAAAAATTGAAGTTATGTGATTTTCCAGTCTACTGCAATTCTCATGCCAATTAATAGTGCCTCATACTCAGCTATGTTATTTTTGCAAGGGAACATTAGCCGATAATATTTTGGAATTGTATTTCCTTGAGGTGTAATAAAAATAATCCCTGGTCCTGAACCATGCTGAGTGTAAGAACCATCAAAGTAGAGTGCCCATGACTGCTTAATAGCTATTGTGAATACATCGGCATGAGGGAAATCAATGTGTATTGGATATTCTATTGGTATTGGTGCCTCTACAAGCTGATCTGCAATTACCTATCCCTTTATAGCATTGTGATCCACATAATGAATGTAAAACTCACTCAGGATCATGACCCATTTAGCCAACCTGCCAGTTAAGGTCGCCTTAGTTAGAAGATATTTGAGTGGATCAATCTTAGCCACAAGTTTTATTGTATGAGCTAACATATAATGCCATAAATTTTGAGAAGTGAACGCTACTACTAAGCAATCTTTTTCAATGAAGGTGTTATTTACCTCATGACTTGTCAAAGTTTGATTGATGTAATAGATTGCTTGCTCCTTTCCTGAGTTGTCTTCTTGTGCCAATAATGCTCCTAAGGATACTTATGTGGTAGAAATATACAATATGAGTGGTGCACCTTGCACTAGTGGAATTAACACTGGTGGATTCATGAGATACTGCTTTATCTAATCAAACATTGCTTCACATTTTTCTTCCCATTTAAATGGAACATTCTTGTGTAAGAGATGAGTAAATGGTAGACTTTTATCTGCTAGTTGCACAATGAATCTTTTGATGGATTGTAACCATCCTTGCAAAGAGCGTAGTTGACTAATGTTCCTTGGTGGTGGCATATCAACAATTGCTTGTACCTTAGCTGGATCCACCTCAATTCCCTTTGCTGATACAATATAACCTAACAAATTTCTAGATTTCACTCCAAAGACACATTTCTTTGGATTAAGTCTCACTTTGAATTGTTCCATTCTTTTGAAAATTTTAGATAAGATAGCAATGTGTCCTTCCTTGGTGTTGGACTTGGTGAGGATATCATCAACGTAATCCTCCATGAATGTATGCATAATATCATGAAAAATTATTGTCGTTACACGTTGGTATGTAGCTCCAACATTCTTTAACCCAAATGGCATTACATTCCAGCAATAGGTACCCCAAGGACATGTGAATGTTGTTTTATCCTGATCCTCTGCTATAATATTTATCTAGTTGTACCCTTAAAATCCATCCATTAATGAATACATCGCATGTCCAGAAGTCAAATTAACAATCATATCTATGTTTGGCAAAGGGAAATCGTCTTTAGGACATGCCTTGTTCAAATCTCTGAAATCTGTACAAATTCTAATCCTTTCATCTAGCTTTGAAACATGTATGATATTGGAGATCCATTCTGCATAGTCAATAGACCGAATGAATCCAACATCTAAAATCTTCTTTAACTCCTACTTAACTAATAATGCAACATGCGGATGCATTTTTCTGAGTTTCTGCTTCACAAGTTTTTCCTTCGGCATGATAGATAGATGATGCATGATGAAATTTGGATCCAGTCCAGGCATATCTATGTAGGACCATGCAACACTGATCTGATTGTTCTTGAGAAATTTTGTGACTCTTGGTATCTCCTATAATGTTACAGATGCAACAAGTTGCAAGACTTTGGGTTGTTCCATAGTACCTATATTAAGTGCCTTCATTGGTTCTATTAGAATAGAAGACCTTTCCTGGTAATGTTCTGGGAGAGTGTCAAGTTTCCCATCCTCTAGTGCCTTTGAAAGGTTTTCAATATTGGATATGCTTTTTATTTTTCTCTTTTCTTGATCTAATATTGCCTTTGTTAGGTTTTCACCATTAGATCTTTCTTTTATATTATTTACTTCATAGCTGAGAAACTTGGCACTTTCCTGTTGAAAATTTTGATCTTGTGATTCCCTAGTAGAACTTGTTTCTGGTTGGGATGAACAAAGGAAGTTTATGATGGTTTCATCATTTGGAAAAGTTAGGATATCAATGGGTACAATTTGTTCCCAATCAATGAGTTCAGGATGAACCAAAGGAAATGGATCATTAGGATGAGTAAGGTCACTTGTCGCTAGGGTCATTATGTTATTATTACTATCGTTATGGGAGAGGTCTAGGATGGTATCCTCCTGTGGATGATCTTTCTCACTTTGAATCGAATCATTCTCACTTGAGTCATGATCGCTTAGTAGAACATAATCAAACGGAGGCCTTAAGCTTTCTCCTTGTAGGAATGTGGGTGTAACTTTATGTATGACATCCACCTTTTTATCTCTCCAAAATTTATCATCAAAGATGGTGTCCCATTCATATTCATTGGAGTCAGTGTCAAAATTATTATCTTGAATTCTTAGAATTGTTTTAGCTAACTCCTCATTGGACATTCTTTGTACTACTTCTTCCTTTGTATCTTCACCATATCCTAATCTAGTTTTATCGCTTGGGTGCATTGTTTTTAGTTGGATAGGTTCAACAATACATTCTTTTCTCTTTCTGATAGGGCCATTTCCTTCATAACCCATTTATTGCATGATCGCATAACCTTTTCCATATTGTTTTGTCGGTAAATTGACATGTTTACCAATTCTTCTTCATCTATATAGAGCCAATCAAGGATATCGCTATCTTCCATTTCATTTTCTTTGATAAATAATCCATTAAACTTGGTGATGGGAATTGAAGCTGAGGCTAAAGCTGTTGTAGCCTATTGTATGGATGTTGATGGTTGACCATGGGATCACGGAGATATGGGTAGATTAGAGAGACATAAAGAATATTCTCCCACCCCATTATCTTTCAATTTTAGCTTGGTGCCAAAATTAGTTATCATTTCTCATTCTTTCTCATTGTATTTGGAGGTAGAGATGGCCAAAGCCTCTCTATTATGTGGGACGAATGTGTCTTGAGTTGCTCTTAGGTTAGAGCAAGTTTGACTGCTAATGTGATCAAAAGGTATTGTTACTTCTTGTCCATCACATGGAAACTTCAAGCATTGATGATAAGTAGATGGAACAACTTGCATGTAATGGATCCATGGATGACCAAGAGTATGTTATAGGATAGATCCCGATCTAGAACTTGACAAAAGGTATTCTTCACAATAGGTTCCACTTTGATTGGTAGCATGATGAGGCCTTTGGAATCTCTTTCCTCATCGTCATATGCCTTGATTGTAATCTTCCTTCGTGGATCTATAGATTCTTCTGAATATCCCAAAGCGAGGACCAATTTCAAAGTACAAATGTTTAATCCGGCTCCCCCATCTATTAGGACATGTCTAATTTGGGCTTTGTAAACCATAACCTCTAGGTAGAGTGATGAATTATGCAGATGGGTCATAGATGAGTCATCCTTCTTAGTAAAGGATAAACATGTGGATGAGGACCATTGTCCCACCATGGCTTGAAATTTATTAATATCTAGATCAAGAGAAAGAGTTGTATCAACAAGTGCCTTTTCTAGAATGTGCTTATGTGCAGGTGACAATTTTAAGAGCTGCAAGATAGAAATTTGGGCCGATTTTTTTCATAGTTGATCGACCAATTCGTATTGAATTGGAGGGGGGGCTACTTCCTTAGATGAGCTTCCTTTTACAATGACTTTGGCTTGTCCCCTTGTTGTAGCGTTGACCTCTTGATATTCTTGCTTACCTTTGATTCAGATAGCATTGATTTTCTGATTGTCCGTGTAAATATGATTAATAGTGGTGTCATAGACATGATTCAAATTCTTGCCTTTGTCACCCAGAGATTCCCCTTTTTGATAATTGGGGAGAGGATCCTTGAATGCTTGATGGTCGTCATTGGCATTATGTCCCTCTACCATGATGGTACGGTTATAAATCAAATCCTGAACAATATTCTTTAACGCTTGGAAATTATTTGTTTTATGACCTTTACACCTATGATATTCACAAAAAGTGTGAGTCATTCCATGATGGTGGTTCAAATAAGGGCTCATAATATCTTTGTGGTGGCAATTTAATAGCGTTTTGATTCAACAATTCTTTGAGAATGGATTCCAAAGACTAGCCCAAGGGAGTAAAACTCTGTCGATTTGAAAAATATGAAGATCTAGGCACATTTGAATTTTTGTTATTGCCAAAATTACTTCCACGATTATTGGTCACATTCCCTTGATTGGAAATATTGCCTTGGGTACTATAATTTCCAACATTATTGCTACGTTGGACACCTGACACATTAAGAACGGTAGGCTTCACATTTACGTTGTTAGCATCTACTACCCCATCATTCACAACATTTTTATTTCAAGTCCAAAATCGTGACTTGTCATTGTTGTTACTATTGTTGTTGTTTTTGTTGTTGTACGAATTTGAACTTTCTTTATCAATTTTTAGAACTCCCCACTTGACCAGGGCACCTTCAATAGTATTCGCGTTTTCAATCAATTTTTCAAATGATTGAGGACAGTGAAGGTTTATTCTATAACTCATTTCTTGATTCCAACTATCGATAAAGATCTCCATCTTTTATGTTTCAAGAATAGGACAGGAGTATCTAGCAAACACCCTTCTCCACCTTTTTAAAAATGTGGTGAAAGATTCCCCTACCTTTTGTTTCACTTTACACAAATCAAGCATGCTTATCTGGTGTTGGATATTGTAGGAGTATTGCAATATAAATTTATTTATTAACTCCTCAAATGGTCTGATGGGGGGAGTGATCTTTGAAATCCACTCCATGGATTGTCCACCCAGACTTCGTGGAAACAATTGCATTAAGTAGGTATCTTCATGAGTGAATTCTAAGCTCATATTTCAGAAATCCCTCACATGTTCGATGGGGTCTATTTTCCCATTATACCTATCAAATTTAGGGATTTCGCAATTTTTTGGAAGAGGAATCATTTGAAGACTCCTGTCAAACTCATATGGACATATATCATCCAAAACATACTTCTTTGTTGTACCCCCTTGAATTTCCTTTATTTTCCCTTGTAATGCTTTTATCTGTTGAGTAAGGGCACTAAAATCATTAGGAGGATTTTCAAGATTCTCTTTAATCCCTTGTATGTCAAAATTGGTAGGTAAATTAGTTCCTTGATTAGCTAATGAAAGGAAATATCTTTCCTTGTTTCGTTCCAAAAATTTTTCCATAAGAGAATGGAATTAAGGATCTTACTCTACTTCTTGGAGATTCTCTTATGTTATCTCTTCAGTATTTGAATTATGAAATGGATTCTCCTCCCTATTACTATTATCACCCATTTTTCTTACTGTACTTTCCCTTTCATCTCTTTCTATGTGCTTTCGAGGTCTTGTGACAACAGGCATAAGATTTTTCCAAATTTCTACTAACTTTGATCAAAATAATGAAATAGTGCAATTTTGATGGATATGAAAGTCAGGATAGAATGAAGATTCTATGACTTATGATATTTCTAATCTTTAGCTCTTGATTCCCTGATTGGAAGGATGAAAATCCTATTTGTGGGAATTAAACCAAAGATCAAAAATAAAGATGATTTTGCACTTTGTGAGGTTTGATCATAGCTTTGTAAAAAAGAAGGATTTGTGATAAATGCCTAATGTGCTTGAGTTCTCTATTACATAAATTTATTAGGACGAGTAGAGTACTCAATTGCAGGTTGGGGAATGTAAGAGGAATGAATACACTGTGATTATGCCTTTTAGATAGGGCTCTTCTTTGAAAGAAATCTCGCGAGTATAATGGTTCTACAACATAATCATCAGTGAACCCTCTAACAAAGTCGTGATATCGATGAATAAAGGTCTTGTGTTCAAGCAAGACCTTTCGACTTTGGTATAAAAATTTCCTCTTTTTCAATAACTTCTTATAATTGAGAGATTTCTTTGGCTTCTTAATCTTCCTCTCTAGGGAATTCTTGGGAAAATTTGCAGACTTCCAAACCCTAAGCATAGAAAAAGACTAGACTGAGATGATTGATTTATTAGTGTTAGAAAAAAACCTAGGCTCGGAACACAGATGCACCGAAACAGAGCATGAATGCGATCAAAACGAACATAGATCCACCAAAACAGAGCACAGATGTGCCAAAACAGAGCACAGATGCACCGAAACAAAGCACAAATGCATCAAAATAGAGAACAGATGCATCAAAATAGAGCACAGATGTGCTAAACTATCCAATTATTTTTCTAAGACAAACATGTTTTGACAGTATGATATTTTTAGCTGATCTTAATCTGTTTTAAATGTGAAAAACATGGCATACAGTAGCAGACAATTGTTTTGTTAATCCTTAAATCTAAACAAAGAGTGTATGTTCTTGAGATTTTCATAGGTATTGAACAAGATAAGTATTTCAAACAGACTCACTCTTAGTTGTCAAAATAGGTCATCATAGGAATCACAACCCACAACTTAAAATCGTGTTGACTCACACAACTGTGTCACCCCCTAGAGGATGCATGTGTTTTTGTCTTTTCTAGGTGTGTACTCAAGGTTAGATTTCTCGATCCCTTGAGCAAACAATCTGTGGAAATTATATGGTGAATGTCTTGGGGGCAGATTCTTCCCTCCCCATGCATTGTGATTAAAATGATGTTTGGATACTGACACGACTGGCTTTCTACACTATGGTTCGTAGTAAAGGTTTCTATTCAGTGTGGAAATAGATAACCTCCCTCAAGAGACCTCCCAATCTTTAGAACAAATATTTTGGGGATGGTTATCTTGCTCACTTCTGTTAAATATGGGTTTCCCCAAAATTCACTTTTGATTAGAATGGGTTGGAAAACCTGGCTTTGGTTGTTCCCACTTAGGTCATTCCCGTAGGGTGAGTACTTTTTCCCACTATGGAAGGCCTTGTAAAGTATGTAATAAAACATGAATTGCATAAAATGAAATAGGTAAGTCTGGTGTTCTGATCACCCAGTAAAGGGGAGAGCATATACCTATTACCCAACAATCACAACAAACAAATGATTAAGTTTTAAATCCAAATGATAGTTTTCTATGCTAGGTGAAGATTTTTCTTCACAACAAACATTGGATTCATTTTAACCAGCATAAAATAAAGTTTAGTGACTATCCTAGGATTCATAAATTCTAGATTTTAAATGTCTATCCTAGGATTGCTTCATTTTACTTTATAACCGAATTGAAATATACTGTCTGCAGATGGCGTCGGAATCAAAATTTAATTTTTGTAATCTCTGTATGTGCTAAAATAGGCCACCATTGCACCAAAAAAGTTAGCAAATGCGCTAAATGATCAAGCAGGGATGCGTTAAAATAGGTCGTTTATGTGTTAAAATAGTCCATGTATGCGCTAAAATAGTTTGTGGATCCATTGAAACAGTCCAGGGATGCGCTAAACAAAGGCTTGTATGCACTAAAGTGCAACTCCAATCCATCACCTATCAAAAAACTTTGCAATAAAAAGATTAAAAATGGGGGGATGCTCCACGATGGGTGCCAAAAATGTGTTGTTAGAATATGTGGATTAATTAAAAAGTGAAATAACACACCAATGAAACATTAGATTGAAAGAAACTAATTTAGAAAAGACAAATGCAAACTCTAAATAACAACAACTCCTTCAAATTCATCCCATTTTCCTTTATCTCCAAGGATTCAATTCAAGATACTGGCTCTCAATTGGTTTAAGCAGCAACTTGTTAGAATGACAACTTAGGAGAACAAGATTGATGTAAAATGCATGTTCATTGCTAATGATTTAAGCTATGAAATTAAACTTGAAATGCTTATGATATTGCTAAAATGTTGATATGCTGATTCGAATGCAACTATAGTAACTACACATAAAATCTAGGATGAAATCTACTTACGAGAAGGTTGTATTTATAGATTTTTGAAGACAAGAATCTAGTCGGCGGAGATCAACAGTTGAAATTCAAACCTATCAAGATGAACAGTGTGAGATTCTCGAAGTTGAGAGAAAGGTGGAAGGTTGAGAGAAAGATGGAGAATGTTTTCAACCCACAAAACTATCTTCATTCAAAAATGGAGACAAACATGGCATTTGCCTTTTCATTAATTGAAAAGTTAGTTTGAAAATTGAGGATAAATGCCAATTAAATAAATAAATCTATTTAATTTCTTGTGACATGTGCAAATGGAAGCTTCCATAATTTAAATAATTAATATTTAATTATGTGAGAGGTGAAAAATATGAGTAATCAAATATTTACAGTATTTAATTATGTGAGGTAAAAAAGGATATTAAATGTAAAATATTTAATTTAAATGCAAAGTGAAGGATGAATTAGAAGAATATTCCATTGTTCAAATTTAAATGTTCAAACTTGAAATAAATTATAAAATTTATTTAATTTAATTAAGAGGAACAATAAAAATAATTAAATAAACTTATTTATTTAATTAAACTAGAAGAATTAGAAAAATGAACGATATAAATAAATAATTAAATTTATTTATATGTAGATGACTTTAGAATTTAATTAAATAATTCATATTTAATTAATTAATAGGTTTGATTCACCATGACCATTTTTAGATGTATACAAAGCCTTATTAAAAGATTTCACATTTCTAATACCAAGAACCCCCCACTTCTTTGGTCTACACACCGACTCCCAGGCCACAAGAGGAATTATTTCTTTAGTCTCAACCCCTAACCAAAGGAACCTTCTCATAATCTATTCCATTTTATCTTGAAACTTAGCAGGAATCCTAAAAAGACTCATAGCGTACAAGGAAAAATTATGAAGAGTGGAAGAGATAAGATGAATTTTACTAGCTTGGTTGAGAAGCGCACCTTTCCAACTGGCTAACTTGCTACTGAATTTATCTAGCAAACCAAAACAAAAGGATTCTAAAATTTTGGAGATACATAAAGGGAGCCCCAGATAAGAAGACAGGAAATAATGTCTATTGCAAGAAAAAATTCTAGCAATCTTAGGCTACAAAGCTTCTGGAGTATTGAAAAAAAAAATCTCACTCTTAGGTAAGTTGATCCATTGACCAAAAGCCTTCTCGTAGTCAACCAACAACAAGCTAACTCTAACTTCCTTCATAGAAAAAACACCCATCATAATAGTATCATCAACGAATTGTTGGTGAGTAATCAGATCACATCTGGATGAAGGTGAGAGACCACTCAAGACCCTAGCATGAAGCACCTTTTGGATATTGTGACGCAAAGCCTCCTCCATGAAGATGAAAAGCAACAGTGAGATAGGGTCTCCTTGCCTCAACCCCTGCGATCTCCAAAAGAAAGGAGAAGGATAGACATTCACTAGGACAACAAATGAGGGATAAGATATAAATTTCTCAACAAGTTGGAGGAACTTTCTACAGAAACCAAACTTGTCCAAGACATTCAAAATAAATCTCCATTTCACTCTATCATAAGCTTTAAGCAGGTCCAGCCTGAGGAAGAAATCTATTTTTTTGGACACATTAACGGAATGAGCTAGCTCATGAACTGTAACAATAGAATCAAGGATTTGATGACCCTTGAAAAAACCACTTCATTGCTTAGAAATTAGATTCGATAAGCATATTTGTAATCTAGTAGCAAGCACTTTCAAAAATATTTTATAAATGGGTTTGCAAAAGGCTTATCGACCAAAACTCACCAAAACTCTTGGCAGCATTAGACTTGGGAATCAAAACAATGAAAGTTGCATTGAACTCTTTGAGAGGACTTCTTAAACCAAAGACCTATTTAGTAGCATTAATCAAATCCTTAGAGACAATCTCCCAACAAGACTGGAAGAAAAGGAAAGGAAAGCAATCAGGGCTAGGGGCCTTGTTACCTTCGAAAGATAAAACCGCTTCTTTAACTTCCAAGGCCGAAGGAATAGCCATCAACTCTTTAATCAAATTCTTTGATATAATTCTAGGAATGATCTCCAAAGAGGCATACACACCCCTTTGATCCCATACCAGATCATCCATCAAGATGTGTTCAAAGAACCTAGACTCTGCTCTTCTAATATCCTTCTCATCTTACAATAGCAACCCATCAACATTAATCAAAGAAATTCTATTAGATGACTTATGCCTAAGAGTAGTGAGATGAAAGAACTTGGAATTACGGTCACCAGATTTCAACCATATAGCTCAAGATCTTTACCTCCAAAAATAATCTTCCTTGGTAACAATATCATGCAATTGCATGAGGAGACTATCTTCCAATAACTGTAGATCCTCTGAAAGGCCCTTCGATTGAATGGCATGTTGCATATCATCCAAATTACTAAGAACATAAATTTTAGAATCAAAGATGTGACTAAACAACTCTTTATTCCATTTTTTGAGATTCCTCTTTACAAAATTCAACTTCTTGGCAACTTTGAACATCGCACAACCATCTACATCAACTTTCCACCATCTTTCAATTCAATCCATAAAACGTGGGTCCCTAAGCCACATGGCTTCAAACTAGAAAGCAAATCTCTTCTTTCTCCCAAGCTTATCTGCAAAAATGCAATAGGGAAGTGGTCTAACCCACATCTCGTAATAGAGGACAAAGAGCAAGAAAATTCCACAAACTAGGAAGTAGAGGTTAAAGCTCTATCCAATTTGACTTGAATATTATCAGCACCAACATGCTTGTTGGACCAAGAGAAACTAGCTACAAACAACTTGACATCAATGAGGGCATTTTCATCAATAAACATTTTTAAGTCAAACCTGCTCTCAAGATTTGCTTGAGATCCTCCCACTTTCTCATTCTCATACAATGGAGTATTGAAGTCTCCCATTACAAGCCAGGGAAAATCCAAAAAAATTATCTTAAGATTCCCAAGATCATCCCATAACTTATTATGATTTCTCTTTAGGTTAAGGGCATACACATTACAAATAACCCAAGAATAAGAATCCCTAAGCAAAAAAACTTAGTCTCAACATGGTTGAAACTATCAGCAATTAGGATACCTCTCAATAGCTTAGCGTTCCAAAATGTGGCCACACCACCTGAAGCTCCTTCATAGCTAACCCCGTGAAATCCATAGTCTTTATAGAATACATTCTTCAAGGTTTCTAACTTGTCAATCTGCATTTTAGTCTCTTGTATCAATACAATATTTGGCTTATGATCCTAGACAAGATTCTTCAGGAGGTCCTATTTATGTAAGTTATTCAACCCCTTGATATTCCAATAAATGATCTTAATTTGCAAGAGGAAGGGGTGCTCTTAGAGAACATTTCAAAAAGGGTTTTCTAGACCCCCTCAAGAATATCCCACTTGCACTCCCTCTCCCTACTCTTTTGTAGGGTAGGTATGCCCTGACCCTTCGAATCGGACCCACAATCCACTTTCTAACTTCTTGTGGTAATGCCTTTGTGATGCTGAGGGGGAGGTAAGAAGAGGATTTCTTCTTCCTACCATGCACTTGGGTGAAGCCATGTTCCTCTTTACTCATAGAATCAACCACTAGAAAAGCACCATCACCAACCATTGGTTCCAAACCAGTAAGTAGAGGAGACGGTGGAACAATAGCCAACTCCAACATAGGCCTTTCTGGAGAGAACACTGTCTCTGATACATGATCCACATCCTGAGTTGAGGAGTGACCAGTAGCCTCCTCCCTAGAAATGTAATGTTCCAATGGCTATTTGAAACATACTTTTCCATAAGACGCTAGAAAATCATGTAGACATCTACGCATAGAATTCTCATTCAAGAGAAACGGACTCAATTTTTGGGATCATTATAATTTTACTATCCAAAAGGTATTATTGTGTTAATATTTTATTTTTAAACTATTTCTAAATCATGAGCCGAAAGGGAGGACATTAGGTAGTGTAGAATTGTAAGGTATGCAATTTCCTACACTACTAAGATGTGTTGACTTGAAAATATACAAACCAATGTATAATTTTGATGGGAGGGTGATGTCAACATGACACCAACATCAAAGAATCAAAGTGATAAGTTATGGGGGAAATTAGTAATTAGGAATGGGAATTTTTGAAAGCACAGAAAAAAGGGAAACACTCTAGAGGGAAGGATCAAGGATCATGGGTCGGATATGCAATGTAATTTGTACCAGTTGATGAATAGGTCTAACAACCTATGGATATAATAATTTCTAAGGAAAAATCATCACTTGATAATTGGGATGGATGGAACATTATTGAGAGCTTGAAAGACTGACAAAACTAATAATTAGATAAATTTAAATAAGGGCATTAGTGCGTAGTCTAGATCAATAGGAAGGATATGAAGGCATAGATAAATTTAGTAGCCTTAGATGTTTACAACTCACAAAAATAAAGGTAATGAATCCTACAGATTCAACACTTAAATTTTTTAGACCATTTGGAGATATTGAGTCATGATAAACATATAGAGGACATTACATAACAAACTTGAGAATTATTTTTTAAAAGTAAAAACCTACTTGTGATATCTTAGATCAGTCATAAAAGGTAGGTTTAAATAGCATCACTCTAACACATAAAAAAGAATCCAATTCTATAATTTTTTAGGACATGTATGGATATGTTCCAATAAGTTAGTGAGAATTATGGTTTCGATACCACTATGGGGGAATTTTAAGAATTAGTGATAAGTGAAAGGAACAACCTTTGTGGTGTGGATTCATGGGAAATCAATAAGGATGTTACAAGGAATTTCAAGATCAATAACATGACAGATGGTTTGTTATAATACAAGACCCACCTAGATAGGGAGATGACTGACACCTTTGGATTCTTGTTTTTTATTATCACAGGTCTTTATTATGATTTTTTTCAGGTTCCCTTGCATCTTTTGAATATTCTAATTGTTAGGTCAATTTATATGTGCAAAGGTTAAGACCAAACCCACCATCAATCAAGACTTATTTCACTTTGCGTTAATTGACAATGAAGTCAATGTGGGTGGATTTGTTGTGTGATTAATTGATGGGTGGCATACTATTTTTTCTAAAAGAAAGTTGAGAAGATTAGAATAATTGGATATTTAGTGCTTTGAATTGGTTGAGGTGGATATCATTGGGTAGCCATGACTTCTATATATCATATTTCAATATCTCAATGTGAATAATATATGTTTTGAGGACCTCCACATTTATATTTGAGTTTCAAATTCTTCCAAAATATTCTAGGATATTCTATAAGGTTTCCTATTTGGAGGACAAGGAGGCCCATTGGATGGTGACTTGACCATGCTTGGTGGTGACAACACAATTTGATAATTTTATTTTTATAACATAAACTTGTAGGGAAAATAATTTAATATGAACAATGGTGGAGTTATATGAAGTTTTTTATTTGTTAGTTTGGTTTTTTATTTTATTAAAGTACAAATCTATACCTCAAGTTAATAGAGCAGGCCACTAGCACACTTTGTAAGTACCCCCATTATTCATTCACACTATGAAGTAGGAGTCGAACCTGAGACCTCGAGGGAGAAAACCCCAAGCCCCAACCAACATCTCTACAAGTGGTGGCTGAAGAAATCTAACCTCAAGGAGGATAGTGGTAAAGTCCATTCCTATACCCTGGGTCAATGGAGTAGGAACTAGCACAATATTATTGACCCTATCCTTTCCCACCATGAAGAAAAAAATCTAACCTCAAGGAGATTAGTGGTAAATTCCATTCCTATACCCTAGGTCAGTGGAGCAGGAACTAGCACAATAGTATTTCCCCTTGGCTTTTCCCACTACGAAGTGGAATCAAACATGTGACCTCAATGGATGAAAACCCCAAGCCCCAACCAACTTTGCTACGAGTGGAGTACAAAACAAATCTAACCTCAAGGAGGTTAGTGGTAAAGTTCATTGGACTATACCCTAGGTTAGCGGAGAAAAAACTAGCACAATATTATTGACCCTTACCTTTCCCACTATGAGGCAGAGTTGAACCTATGACCCTGAGAGATGCAAAACCCAAGCCCCAGCCCAATATACTACAATTGGAATACATCTTATTGGAAAAACCTTTGTTAGATGCCAAAGGTTGGATTTGATCATGGTTGGGAAGGGGATTTTGATACACTCCTAGTTACTCATTAGGTGATGAGGATGTATAGCCTTCATGTTTGACTTCACCTCTTTTAATTAAATCCTAGATAGGATTCTTTAGTTTCATTCACATTGAGGTAGTGTGAATCTCTAATTTAATGGTACCATATTATTCATTTTCTTTATATGATATGGGTATTTGGCTGATTCTTATTGAAGGGTTTAGTATTAAGAAATTTGACCATATTAGCTTAGATGATTTTGTAAGTACTACCTCCATAGGTTCTATCAAGGGAGTGTATTTATGTTTCTGGATTGCCAAGAGCCTTTGAATATCCTTTTGTTATGGAAAATTTTATTTTCTTTCTAGTTGTTTACATGATAGGTAGTTCTTGTTTAGATTGGGATTATGTTTATATTTCTCAAACATTATTGGAGTTAGCTACCCCCTCACTAACTATATTTTATTTATCCCAAAATCTTAGTTTTTCATTGGTTTTATTATTAGTCTTGTGTCACAAAAAAATGTATCCTTCACATTTTCACTCATTTGGGCCTTTTCTATGGATTATGGCCTAATTTTGCTTAGATTTAATGTTGTAATGTGGCCAACACATTCACATTAGGCCTCAAACACTTGTAAATCAATAAAAACCTAATGATGTATTACAAAGGCCTTGTGAAGTGTTGTAATCCACTTTCACACTTTTCGAAGACCTTTCTAGCATAATTACCCTAACAAACCTCTTTTTATCAATTACCAAGCCTTATTTCAAAGTGTTGTAAGGAGTTGTAACAAACTCTCACACTTTCCTAGGCTTTTCATCAATAAATTGACACTTTCTTATGTTAAAATGGCCCTTAATGCACTTATAGGCCCTACTTAAGTGTGTTTCAAAGGACAATCTCATTAAGCATCATTAAACATATTTTAAATCTCGACAATTAGCAAAATTTACTTGGTGGGACCAAGTCGCCACCTTGGGTGACTTAGTCCCATTTGACATAAAAATCAAATTTATTTCAATATTCTAGCGGGATATTGTTCTCTAATCCCTAAGGTTGGTCTGTGATGAGGTATTTTTGGGAAATTAGGGAAAATCATATATAAATAAAGGGTTTTCCCCTCATTTTCACCACCTAACTCAACAACTCTCATTCTTCTCAAGAAATCCTCAATAAGTCAAGCATTCAATCACTCTAAGCACTTCAAGCACTCATCCATTGGAGCTGATTACTTGCATATCTTCAGAATTCTACATCAAGGGCTTGGTGAGTTGTGGCACTTGCATGTTGTTCAATCATCTTTCCCTTTCCATTACATTTCATTTTCTAGGGTTTGACTAAGGCAAACCCCTATTCTCTAACCCTAGCCCTTTTCCCCTCTTTGCATGTGTGTTTTTCAGGTTTTGTATGCAGATTTGTTAAAGAGAAAGGTGTTAAAATGTGTCAGCATCATTCAAAGTCAAAAAAACCCTAAAAGAGGCTTGGAGACAACCTATAGGTCAAAATCTAAAGATTTTGATCCAAACTTATATCAGAAGCAGAAGCAGAGGTTGAAAGATACAGATTGCAACTTCAAGATTCGTGAAAGCTCCAGGTGGACTAAATCACCATCATTTGTGAATTAGTCTCACTGTTAGGCCTAAAAAGTGATTTTGGAAGATCTGGATACCCATTTCCCTCAAACCTTTTTTGACAGAGTCTCCTCAAAGAAGGACTCAGTTGCCCAGCTTGGCATAAGTGTCCTACTGGCCTTCAGCAATAGAATTTGGAATAATCCATAGCTCCTCTTCATCACACTTCAGTTTCTAGGTGCACGTCTTCTACTTCATTAAGTTTTGTTATTGTTTGCATGCATTCTTAGGTCATTTTACATAATGTTTTTAATACTTTTTCATTTCATTATTTTGCATTCAATAATTAGTTTCTTTCATTGGTTTTTAGTATTTCGTCACATTCCAAACCACACACACATTTCACATTTAACATTAGTATTGAATGAACCCTCCAAATTTTGGGTGTGAAAAACCTCTCTCCTTTTAAGTGAAAAACCCTAGAAGTGCTAGAAAACCCCCTTTTCCCCCAAAATCTATGGTTCAAGTCTATTGACTATGTGTAAGAGGGTCAAGTGGAATTTCTCAAACATATCAAAATTGTTATTCTAAGGTTAGAATTCACAGACCCAAATCATGAAAATTCTCAAACCCACTTACCAAATGAGATAGAATGCACTTTATGCTATGGAATTCACATAAATTTTTATCACAAATAAATATAAAAAAATTAATTCATGAACATAATCACAAACCTTGCATCCCATTTGAAGGATAATATTGCTAACGGGGTTTGGGTTTCTCAACACTTAGCTTCCATTGTTCTTGCAAAATCTCAATTCATTAATGACCTAGATGCTAGATGGAATGATAAAAAGATAAATGCTCTCAAAAATAAAATTGACATGGCTTAGCTACTCAAATTATAGGTGAGAATTATGAAGGAATGAGGGTGATTTTATAGATTTCCAAGAATTGAATCAAGGGTTTGGATTGAATCTCAATGTCGATAAAGAAGGGTCAAGATTTCATCTTAACATGCACAAAAGGGGAGGGAATCAATGAAGATCATGTTGGTGTTTTAATTTTCCCAGCTAAGCTTTGAAACTCTCTAAGAGGTAGCCAATCTCTATGTTCAATTTTTTTCAAAATTAGTGGCCAACTGACAGTAAAGCTTCTTAAGTCCCTACCCCTACTCTTTAGGCTCTGTGAAACTAAGGAGGGTGTTCCTATTTGTGTTCATATAATATTTCATGCCTCAACAACACTTCACACACATATACATTCCTACCAAATTTAAATAAATACCATTCACCAAGGGCTTGGCATAATATTGAGTAAATAACCATCTAATGCTAGGAATACATGTATTACATGAGACTTCCATCTCAAAATGAATTGAATTTAAAAATTTATGATGTTCTGATCCTGAACCCTCACATAGGTGCTTCTTGATTTTGAATTTGTTGAAAGAATTTGAAATGCGTTAGCCAGTGCCTCATCAAATTGGGCAGGAGTCACACACAAACTATCCAGTTATATGTAATTTAACGTTGATATTAGTGATCCTTTTCACAATGCATTACATAATGAAATTTCATTGTATTTAAAGTATCACTCCTTTCCAGATCCCTAGCATATTACCAAAGACCTACGATGATTTCCCAAGCATTTTATTAACTCATTAAGTTAAAGCAAGATAAATAATCATACATTCAATTGAATTATTGAATACAGGTGAAAGAACCCTTGATAATCTCATTTATAATTTGCCATAATGCACACAAGAGAGAAATTGCCTTAAAAAAAATTTAGGTTTCTTTTGATATTAGTAATTACATAAAACATATTAAGAACACTCCCTGTACAAACCCTTCCCAAGACAATTAACTAGCTAGCTTATCCCAAACCCTACATTATGCACTTTCAGTATAGCCCACCTATACCTTTAGGACTCAAAAATCCAACCTCTGAAATGAGCCTTGAAATCTCCTTTATAGAACAAGAGAGCAACAAGCATCGGGCTCATTTCACCACATTTAGACGAATTTCATTTCAAAAATGAAATGTCATTTAATTTCATAATTCCCATACTGATGGATATGATCATTTGGCAATAGGGAATCAAAAATAGTTATGACTCTCGTAACCAGTTGGTCGAAGAAAAACACCACCAAGGATTTTGTCGTATTCGCCCATGTCGGACCAAAAGAAAATAACAACAACACCAAAACAAAATTGCATGACCTAGATGTTGAAACCATCAACAACCACCTGAAACAACCCCATGTCCATGATACAGGTGACCGCTCTGTGTCCTCGCCTCAGTGAGAAGTGAGAGCACTGCCTTATCCTTCTTAGTACCAGCACTAGACAAGAAACAACACACAGTGCTACCATGGTAACAAGAGACACCGCGAGGACCTCCTCATCCACACCGACCAACTCAATTAAGGTTGTGATATAGTTGCGATAATATGAGTCAGTTTCAAAACTTTCACTATGAGAGCCACTAGTGATCTCAATGAGCGACTCATATTGCCTAAACTTCAACTTGACCATTGATTCTTTTCCACACCTAATAGAATTTTTTTCTTCTCCATAGCTAATCACGTTTGCCCATGTAAATTGGCCTTTAAGCTGAGGACTACTCCTAACAAGAGTCAGGAGGGACTGATGCAGGTGCACCTTAAGGTCTTTTGAAAGGTCTTAGCAAATTTTGGCTTGTAGGTGGTTCTAGCCAACCATCAAGGTAATAAGGACTATTTGATAAAGTCCCAAGGTTGATTTGGTGTGTGTGTTGTGGCAAGTTTGTTTAGAGTCTTGAGTTTTGCATATTCTTAGGACATCCTGCAAAGTTGTCATGACAACTTTTCCTAAACACTAGGAAGCATTTATGTTGTTCTAAGCCTGACCTAAGGGTCCCAACATGTGGGGATAGGATATATAAGGTCAGACAAACCCTAACCTAATAGTTGTATGAGTTGGAAGAGTTGGAAGAGTTGGAAGTACTATTGTACGGATTGTGTCTGGGAAAGAACAAGTTTTCTTGACTGTGTTTTTGAAACAGAGCCTTGATCCAGTCAATTAATGGATTGAAAGGACTGAACTAATGCATTGAGTCTTTAATTTGTAACATGTAACTAATTTTTGTGGCATTGGTTTAGTTGTTTGGCATGACTGGTTAACAGTTTGTAAATTCTTTGTGTTCATTTGTTTCATTGCCCGGTTTAGGGCCAATTTTGTAAAAGATGCACCCCACTTGAATTCCCGTGGATGAACTTCCATGGCCTCTTGGAATCAAGTAGGGGACCTTGTATATAGTGTAAATATTGTCTATGGAGTCTTTTTTTGTAGGAGAGCTAATAATTCCATCAAGCTCTAGGCGAGTGCAAGGGCATTCTGGCTAGGTGCTTGAACAGAATAGAAGCAAGAGGGCTTGCTTAATGGATTGGTTTGTGCCAATAAATGGTGTAGAGGTGTAGGGGTATGTTTCTTGGACATGCGTATTCAAGGAGAAGTGTAGAGGAGGCCATTAAAGCACTCAATGAAGTTAAAGAAACCAAACAGTGTCACATGCCCTAGAAACCCTTGAATATAGGGGTTTGGTGACAGACCTATGTACAAACACCAAGGAGGTCTAAAACCTAGAAAATATTGGAACCCAGGAGGTCTATAGAGAGAATCCCTAAAGAGTTTGGCAATTTGTTAAGGAAGTCTTGGAGTTATTCCAAGAACACTAGTTTTAGGAGGCCTAATTGACCAAAAAGGCTACAAGGCCTAAAAACAAGGTTTACATGAATTCGATGGACAAATGAAGAAGGAATCCAACAAGATGGATCAGAGTGAAGTAAGATCAAACAAGGAATAGTTGGAAGACCTATTCCTAGTCCCAAGAATGGCTTTGGAAACGTTGTGGAAAAGTTGAGCCCAAAGGTGCTTAGCAGGGGTGTGAGAGCAAAGGTGGGTGTTTGAAGTTGGTGGAGAGTTCTATAAGGAGATAGGGGTCTTAGGAGTGACCTCTGAGTAGGGTAGAGAAGAATTTCCAAGAAGACCAAAGAGTATGTCTTAGAAATAGAAAATGTGCTCTTAAGAGATAGTACTCCCCATCAAATTGGTATCAGAGCCTATGCTAAAAGGCTTAGGAATTGAGAAATATATGTCAAAGGGACATGAATCCATAGGGGAAAACACCATGGTGACCAATGCAGAACTGGCTAGAGATTTGATAGGGAAACAAGAAAAGAACAGATGTCTTGAAGAAATTGTGGAGGAGATGAAGCACAAACTAGAAGAGGTTGCAGAGACTACAGGCAAGATGAAAGTGCAGTTAGCAGGGGTTAAAGACAAGGGTAAGAACCAAGTTGAGGAAGAAATAGAACTAGAACCTGACCCTCCATGAGTAGAGGAACCCTTCCTCAAAGCATTAAAGGCACTAAGTGGCAAGGCACTAGAAGGCATCCCTATTTTCACAGGAAGAATTGATGCATAATTATTTATGGAATGGATTAAGGGAATGGAAAATCACTTTGAATGTGATGGGGTTACAGAGGCACAAAAGGTGAAGATAGTCAAATCAAGGCTAAGAGGATAGGCATTAACTTCGTGGAAGTTTTTGAAAGAAGCCAATAGGAAATTGGAAAACTATGGTGGCTAAAGTAAAGGAAAACTATCTACTTGAGGATTATGACATTCAATTGCATAAGAAGAGGAAAAATCTCAGACAAAGAGAACTAGATGTAGCTGCCTACATAGAAGAGTTCCAAAAACTAAGCCTGAGGTCTAGAGTGCAAGAAATTGAAAGCATTAAGGTTGCTAGGTATCTAAACGGCCTTAGATGGAACACATAAGAAGAGTTGAGTCTCTTTACACTTACTACGCTCCATAGCTATTATCAGATGGCTATTAAAGTGGAAGAAAAACTAAAAAAGAAACAAGATTCAAGTACTAGGGGTAGAGGAAAAGGTAGAGACCCTAGAGGTGGACATAGAGGAGGTTTTGGTGGAAGGAGCAATGAGAACAGAGGCCAAGGATATTCTAAGGTTGGTGAACAATCCCATGAGACAAATAGTAGAGGTGGATATAGAGGTAGAAGTTCTTACAATGGTGGAAGAGGTAGATCAGGAGGATTTGGGAGAAACTCTCACTTTGCTTCCATGAAGTGCTACAATTGTGGGAAATTGGGTCACCCTGCATATAGGTGTCCTAATAAGCCAACATCTTCACAAGGTGAGAAAAGGATTGCTTATGTCCAAGATGAGGACTGTTCTAAACACTCAGAGGTGAGTTTAGATTCAAAGAAAGGAGAGAATCTCATGTTGAGAAGGATCTTGATCAAAGTACCTACAGAGGATGAACACAAACAGAGGAGGGCTCTGTTTAGAGTCAAGTGCAAAATACTAGGCAAGGTATGCAAGGTCATCATTGATTCAAGATCCACTGATAATGTCATCTCAAAGGAGGCAGTACAAAAGTTGAACCTCACTAAGATACCTCATGTGTGTCCCTATAAAGTTACTTGGTTGAATAAGGAGAAAAATATATTGGTCAATGAGAAAGTATGGGTTGAGTTTACCATAGGGAAGTATCAAGATAGGATACTATGTGATGTGTTACCAATGGATGCATGCCATTTGTTGCTTGGCAGACCATGGAAATATGATAGGGAGGCAGTACACCATGGCAAGGAGAAAAAGTACTCATTCAAAAAGAATGAAGTAACTTAAAAGCTTCGGTCTTTAATAGAAGAACGTACAGTGGAGAAGGCAGAATCCCATACACTTTTGATGAGTGGGAAGGAATTCTTAAAAGACATGAAGGAGGAAGAAGGAGTTGGCTATGCTATCATGTTGAAGCCAAAGGAGGAGGAGTCACCTAGTCAGTCACCTATGTCAGCAAAAGTGAAGCAATTGTTAGACCAGTTCAAGGACATTATTTGTGAAGGTACACCAACCACACTACCAACTAAGAGGGCAATAAGTCATCAAATAGACTTTGTGCTAGGAGCAACATTGCCTAACAAGGCTGCATACAAGATGACACTAGAGCAAAACAAAGAGATAGCAAGGCAAGTTCAAGAGCTCTTGGACCAAGGGTTGATCAGAAAAAGCATAAGCCCATGTGTTGTCCCAGTGGTGTTGGCTCCTAATAAGGGAGATAAGTGGAGAATGTGTACTGATTCTAGGGAAATAAATAGGATAACTATTAGATATAGGTTTCCTATTCCTAGAATAGAAGATTTAATGGATTGTTTAGGGGGTGCTAAGTATTACTCCAAGATTGATTTAAAAAGAGGCTACTATCAAATTAGGATGAAAGAGGGAGATGAATGGAAGTCAGCTTTTAAGACCATAGAGGGGTTATATGAGTGGTTGGTAATGCCATTTGGGATTACGAATGCACCTAGCACTTTTATGAGGGCGATGAATGAGGTCTTGAAGGACTATATAGGAGTCTTTTTGGTAGTTTACTTAGATGATATCCTCATCTTTAGTAAAACAAAAGAGGAACATATGAAGCACCTGGAACTTGTGTTGAAGAAACTTCAAGAGGAGAAGCTCACCATAAATCTTGAGAAGAGTGAGTTTATGAAACAAGAGCTAGTCTACCTAGTATTTGTAGTATCTCAAGGGGACTTGAAGATGGATAAGAGCAAGGTTGAAGCCATTCTCAGTTGGCCTATTCCCAAGATAGGGACTGAAGTCAGAAGTTTCCATGGGTTAGCCTAATTCTATAGGAAGTTTATTAGGAGATTTAGTGAAATCTATGCACCATTCCTTGACACCATCAAAGGAGGACTTAAGACAAAGTTTGTGTGGACCAAAGAAGCCAATGAGGGGTTTGAGAGATTGAAAAAGGAAGTAGCAACCCAACCAATACTAGTTTTACCAAGTTTTGAAAAACTATTCATAGTGAAATGTGATGCAAGCAACATAGCATTGGGTGCAGTCCTAAGCCAAGAAGGCAGGCTAGTGACATTCTTTAGTGAGAGGCTAAATGAAGCAAAGTATAAATATTCATCCTATGACTTAGAGCTATATGTTTTAGTACAAGCCCTTAAGAATTGGAGGCACTATTTGTTTCCTAAAGAATTTGTGGTATATACTGATAACCAGGCCTTAAGCTACATAAACACACAAGAGAAGCTTAGTTTGAGGCATATAAAGTGGATGGAGTTTCTACAATCATATACTTTTACTATCAAGCACAAGAAAGGGGTCAATAACAAAGTTGCAAATGCCCTTAGCAGAAGGTTACTTACCATTCAAGAGATACAATTGTAAAGTATAGGGGTTCAGGGGTTCAAGGATCTTTATGAAGGAGATTCAGATTTCTTAGAGATCTATAAGGTGTGTATTGATTTTGAAAATCAATTTCATAGTGAGTATGCAAACTACACTTTACAGCATGGTCTATTGTTTAGAGGTAAACAACTATTTATTCCAAGAGGTTCTATGAGGGAGAACCTCATCCAAAAAAAGCACAATGGCAGTTTGAGTGGACACTTTGGGTTAAACAAGACCCTAGACTTAGTGGAGAGATTCTATTGGTGGCCTAAAATGTAGAGAGATCTAAGAAGGTATGTTGAGCAATGTGGAGTGTGTCAGAAGGAAAAGGGGACATCAACAAATGCAGGTATTTACCAATAATTGCCCATCCCAAATAGACCATGGGAGTGCATAAGTATGGATTTCATAGTAGGGATACCTAGGACACCAACTAGTTTGGACAATGTGTTTGTGGTAGTGGATAGATTCAGTAAGATGAGTCATTTCATCCCATGCAAAACAACACATGATGCTAGTCACATTGCCCACCTATTCTTCAAGGAGATAGTAAGGATACATGGGTTGCCAATGAGCATAGTTGCAGACAGAGATGTGAAGTTCATGGGACACTTCTGGAAGACTCTTTGGAGGAGGCTAGGAACCAAATTGTCTCATAGTTCTTCATACCATCCTTAAACAGATGGACAGATAGAGGTGATAAATAGGGTACTGGGTAACTTGTTGAGGTGTCTAACTAAAGAGTATGGACAAGGATGGGAACAAGTTATTCCATAGACATAATTTGCCTATAATGATTGCACAAACAAGACTACTGGTAAGAGTCCATTTGAAATTGTATATGGGTTACATCCAAGAGGTGTACTTGAGCTAAGAGACATAAAGGGTTATGAAGAAATCAATGGTCATGCTGATGATTTTGCTCAATCAATGAGAGAAGTTCATGAGAAAGTAAAGAAGACAATAATGGAGGTTAATCGAAAGTTGAAAGCTAAAAGAGATGAAGGGAGGGGAGATCTACAATTTGAGATAGGTGATTTGGTAATGGTATACTTGAACAAGGCTAGACTATATAAGGGCATACCAAGTAAGCTACAAATGAAAAGGATAGGGCCATGCAAAGTGTTGGCTAAATATGGTCAAAATTCCTACAAGGTGGAACTACCCAAGGAGTTGTCCATTTCTCCTATTTTCAATGTGAAAGACTTGGTGAAATATAAAGGACCAGAGATGAATGATGAGAAGTACAGTACTGAGGTGAGTAAGGATGTGGAAGAACTCAAGGTAACTGATCAAATCATACCACAGGTTGACAAGATTCTGGATTCAAGGGTGAAGAAGAAGACTAGGCACAAGACATACATGGAGCACCTAGTGAAATGGAGACACCAACCAGAGTTAGAGGCTACCTGGATAGCAGAGAGTGACTTCAAGAAGCATGGTATCAGTGAGGACTTCTTAACACCACAGGTTCCTTAACTTCCTTGTTGCAAGGGGGAGAATGGTGTAGGAGCACCTTAAGATCTTTTGAAAGGTCTAGGAAAATTTTGGCTTGTAGGTGGTTCTATGCAACCACCAAGGTAATAAGTACTATTTGATAAAGTCCCAAGATTGATTTTATGTGTGTGTTGTGGCAAGTTTGTTTAGAGTCTTGAGTTTTGTGTATTCTTAAGACATCCTGCAAAGTTGTCATGACAACTTTTCCTAAACACTAGGAAGCATTTATGTTGTTCTAAGCCCGACCTAAGGGTCCAAACATGTGGGGATAGGATATATAAATTCATACAAACCCTAACCTGATAGTTGGAAGAGTTAGAAGAGTTGGAAGAGTTGGAAGAGTTGGAAGTACTATTGTACGGAATGTGTCTAGGAAAGAACAAGCTTTCTTGACTATTTTTTTGAAACAGAGCCTTGATCCAGTCAATTAATGGATTGAAAGGACTAAACTAATGCATTGAATCTTTAATTTGTGACATATACCTACTTTTTGTGGCATTGGTTTAGTTGTCTGGCATGACTAGTTAACATATTGTAAATTCTTTGTGTTCATCTGTTTCACTGCCCGGTTCAGGGCCAATTTTGTAAAAGATGCACCCCACTTGAATTCACATGGCTGAACTTCCATGGCCTCTTGGAATCAAGTAGGGGACCTTTTATATAGTTTAAATATGGTATGTGGATTCTTTGCTTGTAGGCGAGCTAATAATTCTATCAAGCACTAGGCAAGTGTAGGGGCATTCTGGCTAGGTGCTTGAACATAATAGAAGAAAGAGGGTTTGCTTAAGGGATTGGTTTGTGGCAATCAATGGTGTAGTGGTGTAGGGGTATGTGTCTTGGACATGTTTATGCAAGGAGAAGTGCAGAGGAGGCCATGAAATCACTTAATGAAGTTAAAGAAACCAGACAATGTCACATGCCCTAGAAATCCTTAAAAATAGGGGTTTGGTGACATACCTATGTACGAACACCAAGGAGGTCCAAAACCTAGGAAATATTGGAGCCTAGGAGGTCTATAGAGAGAATCCCTAAAGAGTTTGGGGGTTTGTTAAGGAAGTCTTGGAGTTATTCGAAGAACAGTGGTTTTAGGAGGCCTAATTGACCAAAAAGGCTACAAGGCCTAAAAACAAGGTTCACATGAATTCGATGGAAAAATGAAGAAGGAATCCAACAAGATGGATTAGAGTGAATTAAGATCAAACAAGGAATAGTTGGAAGACCTATTCCTAGTCCCAAGAATGGCTTGGGAAATGTTGTGGCAAAGTTGAGCCCAAAGGTGCTTAGTAGGCATGTGAGAGCAAAGGTGAGTGTTTGAAGTTGGTGGAGAGTTCTATAAGGAGATAGGGGTCTTAGGAGTGACCTCTAAGTAGGGTAGAGAATAATTCCCTAGAAGACCAAAGATTAGGTCTTAGAAAGAGAAAATGTGCTCTTGAGAGATAGTACGCCCCATCAAGGACCTTGTACCTTCTTCATTAGCTCCAAGAGCACCAGGGATAACACTTTGTTCATTTGGCTTCACCTCCTATTGGGAAATTCTTGTAGTCCATGCAATGGTGAACAAGAAGAAATTGACTTGCTCATCTTGACACACAGACCCAGATCTTTGCAAGAAAAACAACCACTCAATGTAGTAGCACAATTGAATTTAGATTCAAATTTTCAATGATGCAAATTGACAATTAATAAGCTTTTATCAAGAAAATTGGTGCAGTAACCATTAATGCTCCAATTGTGGTACGAGCGAGCGAGCGATTAGTGGGTGACGTGAATTTCACCACTATTAGTTTCCAATTTTATGGAAAATGACGTACAATCTATCATTATTTCCAGGAGAAAACTGCTCGCACGCATGGAAATCAAGATGATATCCATCAAAAAATTTGTGCCATTAATATGTGTAATTTGCAAAGCTCAGGTGGCCATCACATGGCTATTTCCATGTGTTAGATTTGGCTCATTGATGCAACAGGGAGGTTGTGTGTTGAACGACTCAGATTGAGTCAAGCATCATTGAAAATCCCATGTCACTACATGGAAAACCTATCAGCCAATAATGCATTTCCTAGTTAGCAGATATGCCCATCACTTGTGGGCCTGAACTAACCACCCTATACTTCCAGGTGAAAAAACTTATCATCAGTCTAGACACCTCACAACAGTTTCATTATGATTATTTAAATCACATGTGGTGGGTGAGGAATGACCATAATTAATCCTCACCAACCCTCATTATCATACGAAGTCCATTTATTTGATAGCCTTTATGCATACAACTGGAAAATTAAGACTGAGCCCCATCACCGTACATGACAAGTGGCAACATCTCTCACACCTCACCACACTTTAGTGACATCACTAGAAAACCCTACAAGGTCAATGAGGAATAGTCCAAATTAAGACCCTCGATCCGACGGTTCTCAAACCTAAACATGAAACGAAGTTAGTTATAAAAGGGGGCCAACCTAGCTAGATGGGGAAAAACCCTTAAGGCATAAATTTTAGGCATAAGTCTAAAACTTAAACAATTATCAACCCAACATTAGGAAAAATTTATAATAATTCCCAACATGGATAAAGACCGATGGGCTAGGTAAAGGGGCTAGTAAATTCACAACCACAAAGGCTCAGTTGATCACTTAAGCAACCGACTACCCAAAGTAACAGGTCAACATGAAAATAGAATTGTGAGGGTTCAAAAGGTAAGAAAATTTGCAGAATTGGTAATAAAACCCTAAACCCTAGCATTCTACCTCCTAAATCATTAGGGTAAAAACCAGATAGGCCATAGAACCAGCCTGAATTTGTGATAAATTTTGAAAAGCTCTATCAATGGCTCCAACCGGGGATGTATGCCCCTTGTGGGTATAACAAGAAACCAAATTTCTAGGGAGCAAACTAGACATTGAGTCAATTAGGGTGCCTTAAAAAATTGCTCGAATATGTTGCACCAGTACTCATTTTCAAACCTCACTTGGTGGCCCTAGGCCCCCAATAAAGAAAAACCAGTATTTACTTCTATCAAAAACAAAGTTCCTTGTTGTCTAAAGTAAGCCAAGTTAGGAAATACTGCCACCAAGTACCCACAAACCAATCAGGTTACCAATATGCCCCACAATATCATTGTTCTTTCTAATGTCACCAACAATTCTGTCAAATCACAACATACCATCAAGTACCAACTGAATTATATGATCACTGTGACCCTTTACTTTGACTAGCTTATCATTAGGTCCCCCCAATTTCTCACTCCCTTGAATTGAGAAATAGGAGCACCCATAATCCATTTGACATTTGACATTCAAATCAGTTTGCAACTTAAAATGGAAACTCTTATAAACAACCTATTGTGTGTCATGCATTTTACCTTCAAAAATGTTAAAAACAAAAGATGCATAGTCTGGAACATCTTCATATTGATTACTACACCATGGGCATAGTTGTCTACAATTGTGTTCAAGTATACCAGAACACACCTTGGTATCATAGATATGGGAATCATATGCCACATCCACATCCAAGGAATGAGTAAATGTACTCATCTCAGACTCATCATAATACTCTGACTCATGCCTCACATCATCATTCAACTCCATGGGAAACACATCAAAGATAGGTTGAAACAATTTAGTACCAACAAGGGTAGCATAGAGACACCCTGGTGCACTAGTCACCTCATGTGAAACATCAACTAATGTGTGTGTTAACCCAAAAGTGAAAAATTTAGTGCAAGCTGAAATTTTTTCACTAGCAATAAAATTGACATTTCCCTTTTCTATCACATAAAGGTTTGTATTAAGGGATGAAAACATGTCCATGTTTACATAAGGAACATCAGAAAGGAAGAAATTGTGCTCCAATGCATATTCACCATCATAAGATTTACCATTATCCTCATTTCTCGGTTGCTCTAGACATGGAACAAAATTCTGCAATATCAACATAAACTGAAAACCTGTCAAATTTTTTCACACTAGACATGGGTGATGATCTTGGTCCTAGATCCACCTGATTGTCACAATGCACAACTTTATCCTTCATAAATGAATTCCTTTCTTTATCAATGTACACCTCATCATCCTTATAGGAGCATTCATAATCATTAGAAAAATAATTAGTTTGGCTGTCATCCACATCCTTCTCACAAGAAGACTTATCATCACACAATCCATGTTAAAATTCCTTGGAGAAAATGCTTGAAATTCTATCTTCAATGTCTCGATCATTGATTTTTAGTGAGAAGGCATCAGCAATTGCATTATTTTCACTAACCAAAACCTAACATGGAATGATGTTTTGCATTTCTTCTATTTCTTCATCACCCAAGATATTGCAAGAAATTTTTTCATGCATATCTATTTTCTCATCATACCATGTATCTTCATCTTTATTACTACTGCAACGATCCACACATGTGTTGATTGTAAGCTGATTATAATTAATAACCTCATTCATATAGTAGATATCCTCATTTTTTGATACACTCTTTCCACTTACTTGCATTGTTGTTTGATTTTCATCAAGAGGATAACCGTTGTCTCCATCTTGAGAATCCACATTTTGTGTATGACCATACTTGGTTGATTCTACAATCCTTATCCGATTACTCAACCTAGATTCATAAATCTCACAAAACAAATCAACGCACACAAAATCCACAGGCTTGAAAAATTTGGGGACTTCTATCAAAGAATCCAAAAATCTCAAAAAGAATTTAAATGGTGATTCTCCTTCCTGTCTTTTCATTTCATATAGTTCTTGTATAAAAGGATTTTGATAAAAATTTCTCAAACCTTGCTGATGTTCAACTTGGAATTCACCATGATCTTCATACTATGATGATGGAGAGATCACAATAGCCACAAAATTGTCATCTTGATAATTAATTCCATTATATTTTCCTTGAATTCTATTTGCATGAGACATGTTAGGATGATCAACACCCACAACTCTCCATCCTTTCATCATTGAATATCTCAAATTATTCTCAATTTCCATAGCAATCTGATATGCTTTGTGCAGGTTTGCAGGGTCTTTGTCTCTTAATAAGAGACTCATTTTCTTGTCAAATGCACCAAGATACACAACCAAACACTCAACCTCATTTAGCCTTATTTCTTTTGAAATTTCCCTGATTGCCTTTGCAAATCAAAGATTAAAAACAGGGACCAATTCATCTCCTCTTATATGGATTTTCATAAAATTTCTTCATACCACATTTGGATTTACCCTTTCACCAAATTTCTCAACAAAGGCAGTCATAAAATGGTTCCATGAAACAATAAAACATTTTGGTAAATATGAGAACCAATCCCTAGCATCATCTCTCAAGGATTGAATAAAGAGCTTCATGACAATGTCCTCATGATTTACTACATAATCCCCCATTACATCTATGAAGGTTTGCAGATGTTTAGAGGTTGATTCTAAATTTTTCCCTATGAATTTGGTAAAATACTTCCTAAAATCCTTAGGAATCAAATTAGGGAAACCCATAATACCACTAAAAACTAATGGCATAAACCTTTCAATAACAAAATACCTTTGAGGGTTTGGAAAAACGTGTTTTCCCTGCATGCTTTTACTTGATGTTTCACAAGGAAATCATCTTGTATCCATATTCAATCATTATTAATCCTAATATTTGGTTGTAAATTGCAGTTACCAATTCAACATAGATTGAATATTTATGCCTTAAAAGTTTCTCAAAGGCATAATTCAAACTAGCATACTTCTCAAATCATTACAGATATTACATGCTACATATCAGAAGTATGAAAATAAATACTATTGTTCCCTTTCTTAATGCAAATTCATCTAATAGGGAACCATTTATCATCTCAAGTCATGAATATTTCTCATAAACAAAATAATTCTCTCATTAACTTTATGAGAATACCTGGAAACGTAGTTGCATTTGTTAATGTTGTCTTCCTAACTGCAAATCTTGCAAATCTGGAAATCTTCCTTGCAAATTAAACTGGTTCATTAGACAGAGTTGCCACTGTTGAATTTTGTGGTTATTTTTCTCATATGTGGTTGTCATTGGTGTCAACACTATTAGCATTGGTGTTCCTAAAGGCTGCATATGTCGAGGATATTGAGAAAATTGTTAAAAATATAGTGCAGGAAAACAATAAAGCTAAGAAGGTCAAAATAGTGGAAAGAGTCTTAAGTTGCCAATCTAAATATGCACTTCAAAGGGTTTGTTAGTTAACCTTTCTAGTATGTTGTCTGAAATTTTTAGAGGTTCGCATCAAGATTTGTTGAAGATATGAAGATCTATGTGCCTACATTAATTCAGTTTCTGTAGATGGTGTTATTGGATGAAGCAGATGAAATTTTGGTAATTCCATGTGTTGTGGATGTATCTCTGGTGTTCATGGATGAGTCTAGATCATGCTCTATCCTTTCTATACGTTTGTATTGCTTGGATTGTTCATGATCGGAGATTTTTCCGATGTGTGCCCGATTTTTCATGTTCTTGACCAACATGATGATGTTAGCGTGTTGCAGATCCATGAGGACTAATATTTTATTTTTTGGTCTATTTGAAGGTGTTTGTTTTGGTCCTCACTATGTTGTCACCAACTTGTGTTGGTACGCATTGAAATTTGTTCATGTATTGAGGCCGATAGTTGTAATTTATTCTTTATTTGTGGTCGCCTGAATAGTGGATCTAAATCCGTGTACCAAATATAAATATGAGATTGTTTTCCTCATTTAGAGGTAGTGCTCGGTGTGTACAAGTGATGTACATATGTGAATAAAGTTCAAATCATTCACAAGAAGAGCAAAGTGTGGAAGAGTGTGTAGAAGTCTTTGTGCACCTAACCGGAATTGTAACCAAGCTTTTGTAGAAGCTAATTTCTTAGTTCAACTTCATCAAATGGATTTAATCTGATTACTATATGTAAGATAGTGAGCCTTCCTTCTGAGTAGTGTGCTCTAGGCAGTGTGCCTGAATGTAAGTGCATTCTTTTTTATTCTTCATTATACTTCTAACAAGGTATAATCTTGTGGACTAACATCCACCATGGTTTTTCCCCTAATAGGGTTTCCACGTATAAAATCTTGGTGTTCATGTATCTTTGATGTGTTGCTGATTTAATACTTGCACTGTTAACTATTAGATCTAATATTTAAGGTTCATTAGCATTGATTAAGTTTGATTTTGGTAACAACTGATTCACCCCCCCTCTCAGTTGTCTATCCTTGTTTTTCCAACAATTGGTATCAGAGCTAGTTCCTCTGAATAAGCTTCAACAACTTGAGGTGATCTGAGATGATATCATACAAGAAGGATAGTCCTAGATTTAATGGTAAAAACTAATCTCTATGGAAAGTCAGTATGGAGTGCCATTTGAAGTGCATTGGTGAACCCTTCTAGAAGATTACACAAAGTGCATATACTATTCCCCATAATGGTCCTTCCTCTGAAGATTAGATCAAGCAAGTAGAAATTAATACCAGGGTAGTAGAAGCATTGTTGAGTGCTTTGATAGATTCAAAGATGAAAAATGTGAGGATTGAAGACTACATACCAAATCTGGAAAAAATTGGAAATATTGTATGAAGGAGATGCACTAGTGAAAAGTGCTAAGCTACAAAGTCTAAAAGGAAAATGGGAAACTTGAAGATGAGTGACAATGAGAACATCCTCTCTTTCTCTCAAAAGATAAATGAACTAGTGTTGAGCATTAGATGTGCCAATGGAGTCTGAGATTAAGAAGAGATTGTGGCTAAGATACTTAGATTTATGGCCCCTTCCTAGAAAACAAGATCTCATGCTATTGGTAAACTCAGGACGGTGACAAACATCACAAGAGACATGGTGATTAGAAAACTTGTTGCATTTGAATTGAGTGAATTTTGTGAGTCTACTCCTAAGACTGAATCCACCTTCAAGGCCACTGTATCCAGTAAAAACAAATAGAGATCCCTCAACCCCTATACCCTCTTAATCCCTCCACCCTCAACCCTCAACTCTTAAACCCTTATCCCTCAACCCCTATATCCTCTTAACTCCTCAACCCTCAACCCTAAACCCTTAAACCCTAATCCCTAAACCCCTATACCCTCTTAATCCCCCAACCCTCAACCCTTAAACCCTAATCCCTCAACCCCTATACCCTCTTAATCCCTCAACCCTCAAACCTCAACCCTTAAACCTTTAAAGCCTAATCCCTCAACCCCTATATCCTCTTAATCCATCAACCCTCAACCCTCAACCCTTAAACCCTAATCCCTCATCTCATATAACCTCTTAATCCCTCAACCCTCAACCCTTAAACCCTAATCCCTCAACCCTTATACCCTCTTAATCTATCAACCCTCAACCCTCAACCCTTAAACCCTAATCCATCAACCCCTATACCCTCTTAATCCCTCAACCCTCAACCCTCAACCCTTAAACACTAATCCCTCAACCCCTATACCCTCTTAATCCCTCAACCCTAAACCCTAATCCCCCAACCCCTATACCCTTTTAATCCCTCAACCCTCAACCCTCAACCCTTAGACCCTAATCCCTAAACCCCTATAGCCTCTTAATCCCCTAACCCTCAACCCTCAACCCTTAAACCCTAATCCTTCAACCCCTATAACCTCTTAATCCCTTGAACCTCAACCCTCAACCCTTAAACCCTAATCCTTCAACCCCTATATCCTCTTAATCCCTCAACCCTCAACCCTCAACCCATAAACCCTAATTCCCCAACCCCTATACCCTCTTAATCCCTCAACCCCTATACCCTCTTAATCCTTGAATCCTTGAAGGGAAAAAAAGGATGGATCTAATGACCCAACAGTGTGGAATACATTCCCTTAACACTAATACAACAAAGGAGAAGAGTAAAAATGAGTTCTAATAGCTTCTAAAACTACTGAGATGAATACATACAGAATAGAAGAGATAACATAATATTAAGCATTCACAAATGACACAGTATTTACGTGGGAAAACCTTTTCAAGTAAAAACCCACCACACCAAGCAAGAACAATTGTATTATAGTAATAATAAATTACATACAATATCAGCCCTTACTCTCTAATCAACTCACATCAACTTCAAGTTATTCTATCACTATTACAATACTTCTCTCTAAGTATACAATGATTTTTTTTTTCCAATCTATTGCATCAACTTGCCTTTAAACCATCACATTTTGGTTTACATAAAATATTCAATGTACTCGACATACAGTCATACAAATTAAATGTTCCAACCAATCACTGACTTCAGGCTCATGCACTGATCGCCCAAGCACGCAATCGATCCGATATGCAGATCTCTTTCGCATCGAGCCACCCAAGCATTCAATTCCTTTCCATAATTGGGTTCATTCTACCAGTTGCACAAGTCATGCAATAACTATCATTTACTATATTGACCTTTAGCCAATCAAGCTGCTCTCAAAATGCCACGTGTCCATCTGCCATTCGCTAGGCACTCTCTGAATCCGATTCCAACTCGGTCAAACCTAGTCCAAGCTCATCTGAGCTCTCCTTGTCTCCACCATGCCACCGTCGAGTCCACTTCAACCTATTGTGGTATGGCGGTGAGCTCATCCGAGCTCACCTCGCCATCTACCACACAACCGTTGAGTCCGATTGACCCAACTACGGTAAAGCGGTAAACAATCTGAGGGACTGCTGGTGATCAAACTGCGCTACCATGGAGGCCACTAGGCCACCCCACGGTAGGGTGGTAACCGCTAGCCAGACAGCTGGCAGTCTTACTACAACCACCACGGTGAGCAAGCTCACCACCTACGATGGAGCAGTAACCACCAGGCACACTGCTGACGGTCTCACCGTGAACACTGCGGTGAGAGGATCCACCCCCTGTGGTGCAGCAATAACCACTGACCAAGCCGTTGGCGGCCTCACCGCAACCACCATGGTGAGACAACTCACCACCTGCAGTGGAGCGGTAACAGCCAGACCACTGTTGGCAGCTTCACCGCGGCCACCACGATGAAGGCCTTTACCGACTGTGGTAAGGCGATGACCAACGAGGTAGGCTGCAAACCACCTACCACGACCCCCATAGTGAGTAAACTCACCACATGCGGTAAGGCGGTAACCACCAAGCCCATCACCGCAGTACCGCAAGGGTCAAGACAAACTGCCATGGTAAAGTGGTAAAGGAAGAAATAAGCCAGGCACGGTATGGCAGTAAAGGGTAGAAATAAAGATTTTTTGCCAAGTCTTGAATTTATGAGGCTTCAAACTAGAAGTTGAGACATACTTTCACAATAAGCTCCCACTTGGCGAAGACTTCCAGCTTCCTCCATTCTTAGAAAAAATCACTGACGGTCATAGGCCCCAAGGCCCATCGATTATGCGCACCATCTGAAATTATCTATGCTCATGGGCTTTGTCAAAGCATCTGCAACATTCTTCAAAGTGTCAACCTTTTCAAGAAAAACTCTTCCATCTTCCACCATGTCCCTCATGAAGTGAAACTGCACATCAATGTGCTTCGTCATGGCATGGAAAGTTGGGTTCTTTGCCAAAAAATGGTACTTTGACTATTACAACAAATAGTGATCTGCCCTGCATTAAAACCAATTTCTAAACACAAACGCCTCATCCAAACTACTTCCATGTAGGCATGAGTTGCTACCATGTACTATGCCTCTATCATGGATAAAGCAACTATAGCTTGTCACTTGCTCATCCAACTAATTGCTCCACCATTAAGCATGAAGGTGTATTCACTGGTGGATCTTCTACTGTCAATGTCCCCTACCCAATCAGAATCAACATATCCCTAAATGCTGAGAGTCCTCTGTGATGCAACCAAACTACCATGGTAACAAAGAGCATAATCTGAAGTCCCCTTCAAATACCTGAACACTCTCTTCATAACATCCCAATGTGATCTTCTCAGATTTTCCATAAAACGGCTTAAAACTCCCACTGCTTGGGCAATGTCTGGTCTAGTGCAGATCATTGCATACATTAAACTGCCAATAACACTTGCATACGACACACTATTCATGTCCTCCGTCTCAGTAGCTGATTTAGGATACTCTTCAACATATGGTTCATTCTCTACATGATTGGAACAACTAGCTACTTGCAATCGTTCATCCCAAATCTCTCCAGAACTGTGTTCACATACTTACTCTTACTTACCCAAAGCTTTTTGTTTGTTCTATCCCTAGTTATCTCCATTCCTAGAATATACCTAGTTGCACCAAGATCTTTCATTTTGAACTTTGTAGACAACTGAGATTTAAGATCTGAAATCATAGTCTTGCTATTTCCTATGAATAACATATCATCCATGTATAGTGTAATAACAAGCACACGATCATTCTTAGATTTATGATAAACACAATGATCAGATTTTGATCTTACAAATCCCATAGACAACACAAATGTGTCAAATTTCTAGTACCACATTCTAGGAGATTGCTTCAAACCATACAGAGGTTTATTTAACTTACAAACCAGATTTTGTTTACCATTCACAATGAAATGCTCAAGCTGGGACATATAAATTTCTTCTTCCAGCTCAGCATGGAGAAATTTTGTCTTCACATCCATCTGCTCAATTTCAAAGTCATACATAGCTTCCAATGATAACAAAAATTTGATGGATGTCAGCTTTGCTACAGGGGAAAAAATCTCTCCATAATCAATTCCCTCAATCTAGGAAAATCCCTTTGCAACCAGTCATGCCTTATACTTCTAAACACTACCATCAAGACCTGTCTTCTTTTTGAATATCCACTTACAACCAACAAACTTTCGCCCTTTAGGCAGTGGTACCAAATCATAGGTTTCATTCTTCTTCAATGAAACCATCTCTTCATTCATGGCTTCCAGGCAAGAATTCGAATCAGACATGCTGATTGCTTCTTTTATAGTCCTAGACTCATTAGTGCTAGTAATTAAGGCATAGGTACAATTCAAATTTAACAATGAGAAACCATACCTTTCAGGTTATTGTTTTTCTTGTGTAGATCTCCTTACAGGATGAGGTTGTGGTTCTTCATCATTAGAACTTTAAGAGCTGCTTGAACTCTCCTTAGTCTCAGGTACACCATGCAGCTCTTCCCTTTCTAGAGTTTGGGGAATCTCAACTGCATCCTTATTCTTGTCACTCTGATCTGTCTCAAGTTGTTGATCACTTACTGAAGGTTTCAACTCATGAAATATCACACTTTTGCTATACAGAACCTTCTTAGTAACAAGGTTCCAAAGCTTGTATCCCTTCACACCAATTCCATAGCCGATGAGAATACACTTGAAAGCCTTGTTATCCAATTTTGATCTCTTTTCATTTGGCACATAAACATATGCCTCACAACCAAAGACACTAACATATCTCAAAGAGGGATTCTTACCAGACCATGCTTCTAAAGATGTCTTATCAACAAGAGTAGAGAAAGAAGAGTGGTTTACCAGATAACATGTTGTAGCCACAACCTCAGCCCAAAACTTCTGCTCTAGACCAACATTGCTCAACATAAACCTTGCCTTTTCCATCAACGTCCTGTTCAACCTTTCATCAACTCCATTCTGCTATGGAGTATAAGTTCATTGTTTTATGCCTTTTAATTCCATGATCAGTGCAATACCTTTCAAAATCTGTAGAACAAAACTCACCATCATTGTCTATCCTCAAACATTTAATTTTCCTTCCAGTCTGATTCTCTACCAAAGATTTAAATTCTTTAAATCGACTGAACATTTCTGATTTACTTTTAAGAAAGTATAAAAATGCCTTTCTCGAATAGTCATCAATAAAATAAACATAATATCTAGACTTTGATAATGAAGGAACATTAACTAGACCAAACACATTAGAATGAACATAATCCAGTATACTAGAAGATTTATGAGGACTCAAGTAAAAAGAAACACGGTGTTGTTTTCCATAAATGCAGTGTTCGCAAAAATTGAACTCAAGGTTACAATCATGAAGCCCTTCTACAAGATTTTTATTCTTCAAGATTTTAAAACCTTTCTCACCTATGTGACCTAGTCTATGATGCCACAACATAGTCTTCTCAGCTGGGAGTTTTACCTCCAAATCATTTGCAGCCAAAGATGTGTCTTCATCTTTCTGTACAGGGACTGATTTACATAACTCTATAGAGGCATTGTTACATTGAACAGGACGTGCATCCAACTTATACAAAGTGCTAGTACAAACACCCTTAGCCAGCACCATTGCACCTCTAGCCATTTTACATCCTTTACTTGAGAAAGAAACTTCTACACCAACATCATTTAACTTATTGACAGAAAGAAGATTTCGAGCCAGACCTGGTATATGCAGTACGCCACCAATACCTTTGATTCCTCCATCAGGAAATTGAATTTTGATTCTTCCTCTGCCAACTATCTCTAGCATTGAATCACTTGCCAGGTACACTTTTCCACCATCATACTTCTCATACTTAGAGAACCATTCTCTATTGGATGTCATGTAAAAGAATGCACTTGAGTCAACCAGCCAAACATCATCTAATGCCTGAGTTTTCAAGGTTGTTGCAATGAAGGCGTCTGCATCACTTTGAGAAGATTCATTGTCTGAGGCATTCTTCTTCTTCTTCTCCTTGCAGTCCTTCTGGATATGACCAGGTTGCCCATAGTTCTAGCATCTCACCTTGAACTTTTTAACAAGAGATTTTGATCTCCCTGCAGATTTGGATTTTGACTTCTTGTCTTTCTTCTTGCTTTTCTCCTTTGGTCTACCTAGAACAAAAAGATCCTCTTTGGCAATATTAGAAGACTTCCTTCGCATTTCTTCATACAAAAGCAAAGCAAACACGTCATCCATCTTGAATGCAGTGGTTGTGCTTCCAATAGCCATCACAAGATGATCCCAACTGTCAAGTAAAAAACACAACATGAGCATGCAACAATCCTCATCCCCAGTCTTTACACCTAAAGATGCCAGCTGAGTAACACTCATGTTAAATGAGTTCAGATGGTTTGCAATAGATGCACCTTCTTGCATTTTCAAGGAGTGCAACTTATTCCTCAGGAATAACTTATTTACGAGAGACTTTCCTTGATAAATATCACCAAGCTTCTTCCATAATGAAGTTGTAGACGTCTCCTCATGGACGTTCAGAAGTACAGAATCAACAAGAATCAGTCTTATCAGACCTCTTGCTTTTCTATTAGCAAGATCCCAATCCCCTTGCATCATACCTTGTGGCATAGTTCCAGACAATAATATCCAGAGGTCTCTATCCACCAGCAAGTATTCCATTTTGAGTTTCCATATCTCAAAGTTTATGCCATTAAACTTTTCAATATCTAATCTACCTGATGTACTCGCCATCTCAAACAAAAACAAGTTTTAACAATGCAAGAATCCCACTAAAATAGTATTAGCACAAAAAATTGACCTTTTCTCTAAAGGATAATACAACTGGCTAGGCTCTGATACCACTTGAAGGCAAAATAGGGATGGATCTAATGACCCAATAGTGCAGAATACATTCCCTTAACACTAATACAACAGAGGAGAAGATAAAAAATGAGTTCTAATAGCTTCTTACACTATTGAGATGAATAAATACAAATTAGAAGAGATAACAAAATATTAAGCATTCACATATGACACAGTATTTATGTGGGAAAAAATTTTCAGGTAAAAAACCCACCACACCAAGCAAGAACAATTGTATTACAGTAATAATAAATTACATACAATATCAACCCTTACTCTTTGATCAACACACAACAGCTTCAATTTATTCTCTCACTATTACAATACTTCTCTCTAAGTATACAATGAAAAACTTTTTCCAATATATTGCATCGACTTGCCTTTAAACAATCACCTTTTGGTTTACATAAAATATTTAATGTACTCGACATACAGTCATACAAATTAAATGTTCCAACCAATCACTAACTTTAGGTTCATGCACTGATCACCCAAGCACGCAATCGATCCGATCTGTAGATCTCTTTTGCATCGAGCCACCCATGCATTCAATTCCTTTCCATAAATAGGTTCATTCTACTAGTCACACAAGTCATGCAATAAATGCCATTTACTATATTGGCCTCTGGCCAATCAAGCTATTTTCAAAATGCCACATGACCATCTGCCATTCGCTAGGCACTCTTTGACTCTGAGTCCAACTCGGTCAAACCCAGTCTGAGCTCATCTGAGCTCTCCTTGTCTCCACTATGCCACTGCCGAGTCCACTTCAACCTATTGTGCTATGGCAGTGAGCTCATCCAAACACACCTCGCCATCTACTGCACTACCGTCGAGTCCGATCAACCTAACCGCGGTAAAGCTATAAACAGTCTGGGGGATCATTGGTAGTCAAACCACGCTACCGTAGAGGCCGCTAGGCCACCCTACGGTAGGGAAGTGACCATTAGCCAGACCACTGGCAGTCTTACTAGAGCCACCATAGTGATAAAGTTTGCCATCCATAGTGGAGTGGTAACTGCTAGGCACATCGTTGCTGGTCTCACCATGAACACCACGGTGAGAGGATCCACCGCCCGTGGTGCAGCGGTAACCGCCTACCAAGCTATTGGAGGCCTCACTATGACCATCGCAGTGAGACAACTCACCGCCCGCAGTGGAGCGGTAACTA
Source organism: Sequoiadendron giganteum (assembly GCA_007115665.2). NCBI lineage: Eukaryota > Viridiplantae > Streptophyta > Pinopsida > Cupressales > Cupressaceae > Sequoiadendron > Sequoiadendron giganteum. Next base: position 104,208,333 of record CM021103.1, read on the forward strand.
CAAGGCTATTGTTGGTGGCTTAATTGTGGCCACCGTAGTGAAGGCCTTCACCGACTGTAATAAGGTAGTGACCGATGAGGTAGGCTACAAGCCGCCTACCGCAACCACCACAGTGAGTAAACTCACCACGCGCGATAAGGCGATAACCGCCAAGCCTGTCACCATTGTACCGCCAAGGTCAAGGCAGACCACCGCAGTAAAGCGGTAAAGGCGAAAATAAGCCAGGTGCAGTATGGCGGTAAAGGGCAAAAATAAATATTTTTTTCCAAGTCTTATATTTCTGAGGCTTCAAATTGGAAGTTGAGACATACTTTCTTAACAATCCTCAACCCTCAAGCCTTAAACCCTAATCCCTCAACCCTCAACCCTTAAACCCTAATCCCACAACCCCTATACACTCTTAATCCCTCAACCCTCAATGCTCAACCCTTAAACCCTAATCCCTCAACCCCTATACCCTCTTAATTCCTCAACCCTCAACCCTCAACCCTAAAAACCTAATTCCTCAACCCCTATACCTTCTTAATTCCTGAACCTTGAATTGTGAACCCTTAAACCCTAATCCCTCAACCCTCAACCTTCAACCCTTAAAACCTAATCCCTCAACCCCTATACCCTCTTAATCCTTGAATCCTCAACCCTCAACCCTTAAACTCTAATCCCTCAACCCTATACCCTCTTAATCCCTCAGCCTCAAACCCTAATCCCTCAACCATCAACCCTCAATCCCTCAACCCTCAACCCTCAACCCTTATACCCTCTTAAACCCTTAAACCCTAATCCCTCAACCCCTATACCCTCTTAATCCCTCAACCCTCAACCCTTAAACCCTAGTCCCTCAACCCCTATACCCTCTTAATACCTTAAACCCTCACCCTCAACCCTTAAACCCTAATCCCTCAATCCCTATACCCTCTTAATCCCTCAACCCTTAAACCCTAATCCCTCAACACTCTATGCCCTCTTAATCCTCAGCCTCAGCCCTTAAACCTAATCCCTCAGCCCTCAGCCCTCATCCCATGAAACCCTAATCCCTATGTCCTATACCCTCTTAATTTCTCGGCCCTCAACCCTTAGAGCCCTAATCCCTCAACCCTGCTGTCTCTTAATCCCTCAGCCTCAGCCTTAAACCCTGGCCCTCAACCCTATGCAGTCTTAATCCCTTAACCCTGGAGCCAGCAAACCCTAATCCTCAGCCCTATGCCCTCTTAATTCCTCAACCCTCAATCTCCAACCAGCTTCAACCCTAATCCCTCAACCCCTATAACCTCTTAATCCCTCAACCCTCAACCCTTAAACCCTAATCCCTCAACCCCTATACCCTCTTAATTCCTCAACCCTCAATCCTTAAACCCTAATCCCTCAACCGCTATGCCCTATTAATCCCTCAACCGTCAACCGTCAACCCTTAAACCGTAATCCCTCAACCCCTATACCCTCTTAATCCCTCAACCCTCAACTGTCAACCCTTAAACCCTAATCCCTCAACCCCTATACCCTCTTAATCCCTCAGCCCTCAACCCTCAACCCTTAAACCCTAATCCCACAACCCTTATATCCTCTTAATCCCTCAACCCTCAACCCTTAAACCCTAATCCCTCAACCCCTATACCCTCTTAATTCTTCAACCCTCAACCCTCAACCCTTCAAACCTAATCCCTCAACCCCTATACCCTCTTAATCCCTCAAGCCTCAAGCCTCAACCCTTAAACCCTAATCCCTCAACCGCTATACCCTTTTAATTCCTCAACCCTCAACCCTCAACCCTTAAACCCTAATCCCTCAACCCCTATACCCTCTACCCTATAACCTCTTAATCCCTCAACCCTAAATCCTAAACCCTTAAACCCTAACCCGTAAACCCTCTACCCTCTACCATCAATCCTCTACCCTCTACCCTCTACCCTCTACCCTAATCCCCCAACCCTTAAACCCACTTAGTAAACTCTCTACCCTAATCCCTCAATCCTCTTGACCCTTACACCCTCAACCCTTAAAAACTCAATCCTAAACCCTCGACCCTCAACCCTCAACCCTCTACCCTCTACCCTCTACCCTCTACCCTCTACCCTCTACCCAATACTCTCTACCCTAAACCATGATCCCTCAACCCTAATTTCTCAACCCTTACACTGTTAAATCCAAGAAAAATCTCTACCCTAATCCCTAAACTCTCATCCCTTAATCTCTCAACCCCTATAACATCTACCCTATATATTGGACCCTCAACGCTAATCCCTCGACCCTATACCCTAAACCCTAAACCCTGAACCCTCCAACCTTAAACCCTCAATCTTCAACCCTTAAATCATAAACCATTAAACCCTCTACCTTATACATTAAACCCTCAACCCTCAATTCTCAATCCTCAACCCTTAATCCCTCAACCCTCAGTCCTTAAACCCTAAACCCTTTACTCATATACCCTCTACCCCTTACATTGGACCCTGAACCTAATACTTCAACCATATACCCTCAAACCTATAACCTAAACCCTCTACCCTCAACCAAGTAAACCCTTAACCCTAAACCCTTAACCCTAAACCCTTCAACCCTAAACCTTTAAACCTTCTACCCTATACCCTCAATCAAATAACCTCTACCATCGACCCTATTCCCTCAACCCTCAAACCTTAAACCCTAATACCCTAGAAACCATCAACCCTATAGGTCCTCCACCCTAATCCCTCAACCCTATACCCTCAACCCATATCACTTTCTCTCTATCTATACATCTCACCTCTCCCTCCTTCCCTCCCTCCTACCCTCTCTAATTATCTCTATCTATCATCTCCCTCTTTCTACGTACCTCTCGTTCAATAAATCTCTACCACCCTCTCTCTCTCCCTTTATCCATCTCTCTCTATGTCCCTCCCACTCTATCCCACTCTCTCCCACCCCCTCTCTCTCTCAGGTCTCTCCCTCCCACCCCCTCTCTCTCTCAGGTCTCTCCCTCTAGCAACCTACCTAGGTAACTCTCTCTGTCTCTCTCCCCTCTCTCTATCTATCCCTCCCACCCTACCTAGATAAGTCCCTCTCACTCCACCCCCCTCTTTCTCTACCTCTATCAGGTCACTCCCTCCCACACCCTCTCCCTCTCTCAGGTCTCTCACTCACACTCCCTCTCTCTCACACTCCCTCTCACTACCTATCTCTCAAGTCTCTCCCTCTCACCCCCTCACACTCTCTAGTCTCTCCCTTTGGCACCCTACCTACGTAACTCTCTCTTTCTCTCTATCTCTCCCCCTCCCTCTCAATTCTCTCTCTCCCACCCCCCCTCTCTCTTTCCCTCCAACCCTACCTAGCTAAGTCCCTCTCACTCCAACCCCTTCTCTCCCACTCCCTCTCTCTTAAACTCTCACTTCCACCCCCTCTCCATCTCTCCAGACTCTCTCTCTCTCTCTCTCTCTCTCTAAATTCTCCCTCCCTCTAAAGACATACGTAAATACATATATACAAGCATAATACATATGTACATATAATCCTACATCCATACAGGCATACATACATACATGTGTAGATACAATCTTACATACATACATACATACAATATATATGCATTGATACATATAGGCATACGTACATACATACATGTACATACAAACATACAAATATATCAGCATACATTCAATATATTGGCATTTAACATAAAGGAGGACATAATGCGAGTGTGTTATAATGCGCTCGTGTTATGTCTTAGTTAACATATTTCCACAGAAGCAAAAACAATGTCAAAACTGAAATATAACGCGACCATGTTATAATGTGAGTGCATTATAGTGCGCTCACATTTATCTTGCTTTGGGAATTCCCAAGCCTTAGGCTTGGTATTTTCCTTGGAATACCAACCCAAAGGCTTGGAAGGCATTCCCAATGACCAGAGACGTGTTTTTAAAAAATCTACCATATTTCACATAATCGAGTTCATGCTCACCGTCAGGATTGCATGTGGTTCAATATTGAAAAAATCAAACACATGGGTAATGTTGGGTTCTCTCTTAGCTATCCAACGATGTAATTTTTTTCACTTTATGAAAATTTTAAGCCTTTCATCCATACTTTATTTTATTTGTATGTCTTTTTTTTGCCAAAAAGCAGTGTTCGGTATTTTTTTCGTTATAAATAAACCGTTCATCGAATTTTCAAATAAATTATATTTTTATAAACAAGACTCCATTCTACAAATTAAAAAAGTAAAAATAAAAATTCAATTAGTTTCCAAAATTTGTAGGGTTAGCATGGCCAAAATTCTGTTTTT